>VCCN01000738.1:3240971-3252608 GCA_006491835.1 Architeuthis dux | reverse complement strand
GTAATTTCAAATGAAATGGTTGTTTTACGTGATACTGTTTCATGTCATCATAACGCGTGAGAGGTAAACGCTAAGTATTTTGAAGTTTTGGAGAAAACCATGATGTTAACTCGGATTTATATTTGAAAAATTATATTCTAAAAATTAAAATTAGAATTATGGGACATGAACAAAGGTTATAAAGCATTTTATAAACATTTGTTGAAGAATAGTGGATTTTTAGGGTTATTGGTCAATGTTTACCATGTGGTTTATGCATGCATGATGTGGTTTAACTTATTTAAGCCCAGTGTCATTATTTAATAGCCACACATTGTATAATTCCTTTATTAATCTTATCAGTTAGTATGATCTAAAAAAACACAATTAAAAAGGGACACAAATTTTGAGGTAATAATTTAGATATTTGAACTTAATATATGAAGTCTGAACTTATTTGCTTCATTTCATATATTACTTTTCTTTTTCATGGAAGTCTACAAATTTGTATATTTTCATTTTTATGTTTTCTTAAATAAGCTCAAAAAGATGTTTTGTTCCCAGTTTACCAGTTTGGAGGTTTCATCCGTTATTTACATATTTTTAATCTCTGCATCTAATTTAATTTCAATTTTTGACGTTACCTGATTTTTGTTGGTCATTTGCAGTATTTTCTTCTTTCCAGCTAAGTTCAGTGTCTGATTGAGAAGGTACAGCAGATCTCCAGGTAAAATAATCAGGTGGAATTGATACATTCTGAGTATACATCTGTTCAAACAAAAAACATATTGTAAGGTATATATTATTCATGACATCCTAAAACAAGCAAATACTCAAATAAACATAGCATAATGATCAGAATATAATATTTTAATGAGTTTAAATTGAAGAGCGTATCAAATAGATAATTTTGTGGTTGAAAAAACACTGTTACAAGCTCTTTGTTTGGTACAGTTTTGCTGTGAAAAAACACATCTTAGTTGTTTTTTATCGCAACCCCTCCTCCTCATCATCATTAATAATAATGGTTGACAATGTTTCATCTAATAACAAAATAAATAAAGATATTATTGCTGAATCTTGTGTTCAGTAATAGATGGAGTATATGCAATTCAATTTATTTGAGTAAAAATTTAATATTCTGAGATAAATATATGCATTAAAATTGCCAAATCAGATTACAATAAAAACCACTGAATGATTTTGCTAGATATATTAACTGATGGTATTAATTTAGTTTAATTTAATGTTATTTGATAGAAAACTTATTATTTTATTAAAGATTGAAGCAGAACATTTTTCTTCCAAATCAATTTAAATAAAAGAGCTAAGAATGAAAATTAGATCTAACAGTTATTTACTTGTGATATAATTTCAAACAAGTAGTTCATTACTGAAATATTAATCATTTGAATTAATACAGTTTTACACAATGAATTGGTAAACCTGATATAGAATGATGGTTACTAAGCTAGTTTCACCAATGCAGTGAATTTGATTCTCACCAATGTAATGTTTATATAAATGTATCTATATGTTAAATCAATAAACATGCTGAAGCAAGCTCCCAGCAACCCCCATTCCGTTTCCGGTCCCAGAAAACGCAGATCGGAAGTGGGAAGGTGCACTTCTTACCAGGTGAAGAACCCCATCACATGTGTTATCTTGTTCCGTCTTCTTTTCTTAGCACACTTAAGCACTGTTATGAATCAAACACATTCTAACCTCACACAGCTAGAATAAAAAGACTAACAAAGTGAGCAGAGGCACTAAACACAACCAGAATGTTACAACCAAGTGCCCAATACTGTTGCCCTGTGCCAGGCTTAGGAAATATCTGTACTTTTATTATTATGAACTAAACTGATATCAATAAGCAAAAGGATAGAATTAAGATGAATTAAAAAAAATGTATGTGCTATTGTTTGGTCTACATTTTAGTGTCTTATTGAGATTTGGAACATTTGGAAATCTATCTAAGATAAATGGAAATAAGATCTATTAGTTACTTACTTGTGATGGAACTTCAGTTGATGGTTGTGATTTCTGTGGGAATCCATCTGCAGAAGTTAGTTGTCTCCTGGAGGTTGTCAATGGGGTATTTGTATATGGAGTTTGGTTTATTTGCAAAGGATGAGCAGGTCGAGGCCAAGAGTTTTGCTGGTAAGAAGGAGCAATCAAGTGTCTCTGTTCACTGACATATCTATTGGAAGGATCAAGTGCTTGTGCATAGGCCACATTTGGCTGACCATTACATCGAATGATGCAGATTGACAATGAAGCTGTTATGAACACGGCTATTGTCACTGCTATCACTGTAATAATAATGACCAGATTAAGATGCACCTTCTCTTCACTCTCTAGCTCAATAACATTTAACATTTGTGATGTCTTATTGCTGATAGTCAGTGTTAAAAAGAGAGTAGTTGTTGCTGATAGAACTGGGCTACCACTGTCCTTGACCACAATGTCCAGCTGATAGGAGCCAGCATTTTCTGGGCTCAGTTTCCGATTGAAACCTAACAAACCAGTGTACTGGTTCATGGTGAACACCTGTTTGTCATTGCCTCTGATTATTTGATATTTTAGAAATGCATTCTCTTGACTATCACTGTCTGATGCCTTTATTTGAGTGATGTTCTTTGTGTGATGGGGATAATATGTCACATCCAGATTGTAAGGTTTAACACTGGGAAATGTAAAATATGGAACATTATCATTTTTATCCGTTACCTCAACAATCACATTGACTGTATTATTCAGAGATGGTGTTCCATTGTCTTTGACAAACATCTGGAACTCATAAGTATTTTGAAACTCATGATCCAGAGACATAATTGCTGATAATAATCCATTTGGGCTTATTTTGAAAGGTAAGAAGTGTTTGTTATTGGTGATCAGAGAATATGTGAGCTTTCCTCCAGCTCCCAAGTCTGGGTCAGTGGCATTGATGTAGCCAACAGTAATTCTGGAGTTTTCATTCTCATCAATGAAGAATTTAAATGTGTCTTTTGTAAATTGTGGTTCAACATCATTGATGTCCATAACTTGAATGGAGAATTTGCTGTTACTATGAAGAGGAGGAGTTCCTTTATCTTGACAACTGATCACAACATCATGGTGCTCTTCTTTCTCTCTGTCGAGGGCATTTTTCAGTGTCACTTCATATTTCTTTGTACCTAAATTCTGAAGCTGGAATTTATCATGGTGAATATCACACGTAACTTGTCCGTTTTGTCCCTCGTCATTGTCGGTAACTTTGACATATGCAATGAAACTTCCGATCTTTACTCCTTCAGAAATATCAACTGTATTCTCTGTTGATTCTGAGACAAAGTTTATAGCAATAGTTGGCGCATTATTTTGTTGGTTTATAATATTAACTAAAACCATTGCAATAGAGCTAAGTGGAGGCTTTCCTCCATCTGTGGCCTTAACATATAATTTGTTTGTTAGTTCTTCCTCTAATATGAATTGTTTGTATAAAAAGATCTTTCCATTCACTTCATCCAGTTGAAAATGAGATTTAGCAATGTCATTAGTCTCAGAACTGAAGTGGTATAAAATCTTGCCATTTTGTCCAGCATCTAAATCTGTAGCTGATAGAATAGCCATTGGTTGGTTTTTACTGACCTCATTCTTGACTGTAATATTGTAGACATTTTGAGAAAAAATAGGTGTATTATCATTGACATCAGTAACTGAGATGTGAATGTTCAAGACACTTTGCTTGGGAGGATGTCCTCCATCTTTAGCTATGACTTGTAATGCATAGGAATCTTTTGTTTCTCTGTCTAACATTTCTTCAAGTACAATACTGAGATCTGAAGTCTTGTCTACATTTTGGAAGATGGAAAGTTTGAAGGGGTCATTTTCAAGTTTTTTCAGTTGATAATTAATAAGAGAACTCATCACTCCAACATCTTTGTCTATGGCATTAGGGATTGATATTTTTCTACCTTTACCATCCCTTTCAGAGAACTCAATGTTGACTTGCTTCTGAGGAAACTCAGGTTGATGATCATTAACATCTTCAATTTTAACTTTAATTTCTAATATCCTGATGGAAGAAGTTGCTTTTCTCACAGCCACATCTACAATTTGGAAACATTCCTTTTTACGCTTGCACATAGCTTCTGCATCAAGTGTAACACTTGTGTAGAGTTTCCCTGTCTTTTTGGAGACATGAAAATATTGTGAACTGCCTGTCCCTGCCTTTTGCAATTGACTGAATGTGATGAGTTTGTGTTGTTCAGATGGGACATCCCTCAAGATGTGTGAGTCTGTAGCAACATTACCCACTAGTGTCCCTGGGCTTGTGCCTTCTTCTATGGTATAAGTCAAGTCTGCACCTAAGCAGCTGACTGAAGCATACAGTAGTAAATAGGCTTGAATGAACATGCTTGCACAGGTTTTAGAATTTTAGAATTTGTTGACTTGATATAATCCTTTTTTTTAAATCTGAAATAAATGTAAAAAATTATTTAAAATGAGATTTTTTAAAATAAATATTTACAAATTTTAACTAATTCAAAATTTCAAATAATCGTTATATTCAGATATTTTGTTGTAATTTTTTGTGTGTCATTTTTTCATCTCTAGTTCAGGTCATTTGTCATACTGGTTGCATTTTTCTGTCTAATCAGTGTATTATTAGTAATAATTAAGGAAAAGTTGAAATATGAGTGAATATTTCTTTTTTATTGTTTCAGCTAAATATATTGTTATACTTGAACCAATCACTTAAATACAAACTTACATTTAGAAATTTAACTGAAATGGGAATTGAAAATATGAGTATTGATGAGAGATGCAAGAAAAAAAATATAAAATATCAAACAATATAAAATTTAGTTTTCTTGATTTGAGGAATATGATTTTTTCTGAAATTAATCATTTTTGTTTCAACAACAAAGAATCAAATTAGCTCATTAAAAAGTTAAAGATATATTGTAATGAAATTTTAATTTTTGGGTAAAATGTGTTTAATGTTTACTTGTTTACATGCATTTGTCTCAGTTAATAATTTCCTGTGAAATTTCTTTAATGTATTCAAAGTATAGAAAAAGACAAACATACTATATTATAAAATTAATTTCTATTAAATATTTCTGAGAATTTTATATTTATAAATTAAACTTCAGATATCTGTACAGTAATGATTGTTATTTAATTATTTAAAGAAGAAATATATTTATAAAACTAAATTTGCTTCATCTCTGATTACTGACAAGTATTTGAATATTCATTCAAGTACAAATAAGATCATTACTGTTAAGCATAAAATAACATTTATTTTACCAAATAAGGGATCGTGATATTTAATACATTCTAGAATATCAGAATAAGAGCATATAAGCAAAGTAGAGTTTAAGTTGTTTAATGTAATTAATTTCAGAAATGTTAACTCAACGATGTGACTTGAATTGTTATTTCGATGTATAAAGAAGAAAAAAGTAAATACGTCAGATTTTATTGAGCGTTTGAGTTACCTATGGACTTTCTTGCTATTAGAGTTACTTCCCTTACATACTCGACAAGGTGAATACAAGATATGTTGATTTTTTTTCACTTTTTATTTCATATTTTCATATCTTTAACATCAACCTGTGTGTATTATGGTTAACAGTATTACATTTTAACAACTTAATTATTGAAAATTTGTAATATAAAATTATATTCAAGCTGCCTCTGATTCTAGAAGGAGTCACTAACTATAAAGTAATTCATTTTAGAATTTGAAAATTGAAAATTTATTTGAAAAACTGAGATATTTTAATATTGATTTAAATCATGTGATCCTTTAAATATTCAAGTTGTAATTTGGCAATTGATTTTAACTAGAAGGACCTACGGAAATTACAGTGTGCAATTTACGAAGTAATTCAATTATTTCCAATAAAAAAAGATTTTTCATTTTTCTTGTTGAAAGTTTGTCCTTCATTCCTTACAGGAAGTTTTCTATTTCATTCATAAAAATATCACTAATCATTAACAGGTCCATTAACAAGTAAGGTAACGTATTTTGGGAAGTGTAGATAATGAAACCATTATGCACTCTGTATGTAGATAGGTAAAAAATGCTTTTTCAGCAACTAATGTATACTGACAAATTGAAGATTATTAGTTAAAGTAGTTGTTTATTCAACTTGTGATATCATGAAAATACATCAAACTTTCATTCACTTTAATGATTACATATACAGTCTAATGACACAGCAAATGCTAAAAGCATATATAGGAAGTAAGCAGATGCTATAATTTACATAATACATTTAATGTGTGAACAGATATATTGAATAAAATATGAATTTAAAAAATTAATACTGATCTATCAGCGGCAGGAAAATTTGGGCAAAATATTAACTTCAGAGGCATGTCTAGAGGCTACAAAGAGTACATTTTATCACTTCTCTTGTATAATTTGAAGTAGCCCACTCTTGGTGATTGTTGGTTTTGGTGAAAAAAGGTGAAAATTGTTCACAGGGGGAAGAGTGAATCGAAATCACCATCGTAACATCAGTGCTTAAAAGTGGAATTTTCAGATTGAACCACTGAATTTTGCAATTTTTTACCTAAGATTTGTTTTAGTCAGATTCAGACTCAACCTGATTGTTCTGCATTGAATCTCAGGAAAAAAAAGTATTGTCAATGATCAATAATCAATGCAAGAGTTTTTTATAGAATAGAGTGTATAATTTTTCTGACTTGTGAAAGAATGAGTTAAATAGTGCAATAATTTGGGCATTGATTGGTTTATTCATAAGATATTTAGCTCATCCCTCTGTTTAAAGGTGGTACCCCAAGATAAATGAATAGTTTTGAATACCAGATACATAAAGATTATCTATTAGTTCATGGTTTATTTCTTAGAATCTGTTGAATTACTTTTCATAATGAACATGGTTGGTTGTTTATAGAGAAGAAAAAAAGATTAGATTGATGTGGATGGTTAAGTAGTCAAGCAGTATATGAATAAAAAAAATAGAGAAAAGAAAAGAGATTGGTGAAGTGTGAAAAAAACAAGTATATGGTGGTTTGGTAATAAACACAAGAAGTGTAAAAAAAAAAAGAGAAACAGATGCCGATTTAATATATTAGAGAAAATTAATAAATATGAATTGTTAATAAACAAATAATGATAAAGTAAGAATAATAAAGTCTGATTCAAGCAAATTTTCTGAAAACAATTACAGTTTATTGTTTTTATGTCACCAATTATGAAAGAATGGAGAAAAATGTCCTAGGAATTTTAAAATACTGGAAAAAAATGTCAGTAAAATATTGAATATATCTTTGTATTCACAGTAAATAAAAACTTTGTATTAGTAACATTGCTGTTTTTTTTCTGTATTAATCACTGCTACCCACAACAGACCAGTTTAAACATTGTTGCTTGGTTTGGGTTATTCATGTGTTCTGACATTCATATGTATCTATGTATGTATCCAGACTTTGTCCAGCCCTAACTGTTTATAGTAGAAACTTGAGATTTTGCACCCCAACTGCCTTCAATGAGTAGGGAAAACGTTTTTTTTAACCTATTGGGGGGGGGGGGGCAATAGGTTTTTAGTGGAGAGTTCAATTTGCTAAATTGATCCCATAGTTTGTGGTGTCTGGCAGCATTCACATTTGTTTTTTGAAAATTCATATTTTTTTTAGTGATCACTGCCCAATAAAAGGCAAGAAAAGTAACTTATACATTGATCACCCGTTTTTCCAATTGATCACACCAAACACGACATGCTGCTTTCATGTGACGGTTTCTATTGAGTCACTAACCAAAACCGTTTTTTTTTTTAAATCATGAATTTATGGTTCAAATCATACTGGTAGTATTTTCATCAAGATAACTTAATTCACAAGGTAAAAAGAATCATATATAGGTGGCAGTGATTCATAATTTCCCTTGGAATGCTAGTCTATTTATTTTTCTTATCATCCTTTTAGATTTGATGTCACAGAAACGTGTAGCATTTATGATATTTTACAGATGTGTCTTAGAATTATATGGTATTTATAGACTTTTTCTTTTTATAATAGTTATAATGCATAACTTCCATTACACAAGAAAATTACTTTTAAATAATCTCAAAGTGAAATGTGATTTTAATGTGGCTGTAGATAGTTAATCAAGTTTATTAAACTGCAAAATATGTTTCTATTAGGATAATAGAGAATACTTCAAAATAAAGCTGACTAAAACAAATATTACACTTCAGCTAATGGAAGTTTTCCTTTTGTATAAAACCCTCAATTATTTGGGGGAAATTCTTCAAATCCCTTTCTACAAAATGAAATGAAAAAAAAGGCCCTTGTAATCCCAAAATGATACAATTTCAAGAAAAATGTTTGTGAAATGTGTGACGCTATATTTTTCAACTGTACAGAAACTTGTTTTGTATAATGGCTTCCTTAATGGAGGAATGTTGAAACAGGAAAACCCAAAGAAAATTAGATTGTTATTCAATCAAGTTAATGGGGAGGGCTTCATTAGCAAAAGGTAAAAAATTATGCTAAAAATTTAGTTGTTGAAAAATATTTTTCTAGTATTCATAAACAGAAAAAAAGTTAGATGTGAGATTTTAAAAATGTGTCAGAGACAAAAGATGGCCGTCTACAAATTTTAGTGAAGAAAATTAAGAATTTTTATCAAGAAATAATTATGAAAATCTTCTTACCTTTGTTGATATTTCCAGTTGAGTGGTGAGATGTTTTTTCCTGTTGATGGTTCAGTTTATTTATTCTCCTAAGTGACCCCAACTTTAAAATCAAAGTATCATAGAATAGTAGTCCTAGGAAGTATGGTGTGTGTGGAATGACTGTATTAGTCACAGGAAAGAGAGGGCTGTTGTTAATGTATAATGTAAATATTACCCACTCCCCACTATTCAGAAACAGTATTTATTTTTAAATAAAAATTGAAATTTTCTAGATTTTACATGAAAATGTCTCAATATTTAAGTATAAATCCAATATTAAGAACTGTAAATGTTTTCCTAAATTTGATAATGTTAAAAAATGAATTGACCCAGAATGCAATGTTTTAGTGAATGTATTATTCATCCTTTTTTACGACTATTTTCTTCATTCTATCCTTGACATATTCTCTTTCTACTCTATGAAGTAAAAGTATTCAATAAGTGCCTGCAGTATTGTTAGTGCTTACAATATAAAACTACAAATAGAATCTCTTTTCTAATGTCTGATGAAGAATTTAAATTTTACTTTGAAAATATGATTTGAATGTTTTATGTGTTTTGATTAAGTAGTACGTTATATTATGAAAATTAAATACAAAACAAATTGAAGTATAATTTATTGAAACTATATATTTTTTGAAAGTTGTATATACAAACAACTGAAATTAAGATAAAGGTAAAAGCTAGTCAAATTTGATTAAAATAGTGTGTTATAATTACTTCATCCAATAATAATAATAATAATAATAATAAAGATTGATATATTATATTTATTGAACAAAATCATTTAATTATGAGGTATATGGGTTAGATAAACGGTAAAATCAAACTTCAGTGGACATGAAATTGCATAAAATTTCATCAGTAAGTAATGCTGGACTTCTGCTAATATATCAATTATATAGGGATGAAAGTTTTTGAATTTCTAATAACAACCCAAATGTTGTATCACAAAAATAAAATGGGAATTGAAAGTTAAACCATATCATTACAATTGTATCAGGCTATATTTAATTAGTATTTTCTTAATTTAATATTACATAAAATCTTCTAATTGGCTTTTCAATTGACCTTATTAAACATTTGTATTTCTTAATCATTTCTATTACAAAACATTCTTCCCTCTTAACTTTGAGCATCAGTTTAGTAAATATTCTTATAGGTGAAGAGATACAAACATTCATGCTGTGTGTAAGTGTAGATTATGTACAAAATATGTTTCTCTTAACTTTGAGCATCTATCAAGTTAGTAAATATTTTTATAGGTGATAAGATACATACAAGTTGGGTGTGTAAGTGTGGATTATGTACAAAATTTAAATGTATTTTTGTTTTTCTTTGTTATTCACTGTACATATTCATTGATTTGTGGCACTGGGGGCAGTGGTCTTGTATTTGATGTCTGCTCATTACTCATTTCTACAAGATTTCTAGATTGAGGATAGGGAGCAGAAATGTCATTTTTACTTAGATGACCACTTTGAGATGAAGACTTGGAAGGCAACTGATCTGAAATCAAAGGAAGAAACATTAAAAACAATGAGCAAATTGTTAGTTTTTCTTTCAATTAAATAGTAATCAATGTCTTTAGAATTATTCTTTTGAGTCCTGAGAAATGTTGCTGTATTTAAAGCCAGTTCTATCATGGATTAAGGTGTTGTAACTTCTACTTTATGTCCAAAGATTTATCAAATTTTTATTATGAATGAAACTATTATTATATTAGTTTTAAAAAAGACTTGTTTTAAATAATATTCCCAATGATTGAAGATGTTTTTGGAAACCATATTTGCTTAAACATTTTCAGTTTTTCTTTATTGGAAGAATATTCTGAAAGGTTTTTCTTGTATATAATTGTTAATAATTAATTTATTTTTGTTCCATTGCCTTTGTTTTCTGTATTTGCTTCAATCATTAATTACTAAAGTCCATTTTCATTCTACAGGTTTCTCTTTTCTTGAATAATTATTTTTTTAAACTTCACTACTATAAATATTTGTTTAGAAATTACCTGCTTCCTCTTCACAATGTAACATGTCTTCAATGCAAGGGTGTCCATTCTCACTGGATCTCCAATCACCAAAATAATCAGGAGGTATCGAGACATTTTGCGTGTACATCTGTTGTTAAAGAGAAAATTTAAAAAAAAAAGAAAGTTGTTTGACCTAACATAGAAAATAAGCAACTGAATTCATTCTCGGATAGACAATATGGAAATAAAAATAATAAGTATTTTGCATTTCAGTTTATGCAAATACCTGATTATCATACACTTATATCTGTTAAAAGTTTCATTCAGAAGTGGTGCAATGTTATGATATCATTAATAACATGCATTAAGCAATAAATAGTATACAGATCAGTGCAAATGAATTTAGATAGTAGTTTTGTATTTAACATTCTTTAATCTGATAAAATACATGTCTAGTTAGTCCCTCAATAGAAACCGTCAAGTGTTGGTGGTGATTAATTAAAAAAATTGGGAAAATAGGTGATCAATGAATGAATTACTTCTCTTCTTTTGTTGGACAGTGATCACTAAAAAGTCGATTCTTTTAAAACAAGCTTGAATGATGCTAGACACAAACTAAGAGAACAATTTAGCATAAACTTACATCTCCCCACTAAAAACCTATTTAGGGGAGAATTTAAAAAAAAAAAAAAAAGAAGATTTTTCTATGGGTGATACATACATAGATAGCCAGCCAAACCAATTTAAAAAAATGAAGAAACCTATTTTAGAAATTACATTAAAAAAAATTATACTTAGATTTATATTTAGAAATTACATAAAAGTATGCATTTTAAAAAGGAATTTTTGGATAAAAACCCCTTTTTTTTATCAGTGACACATAAAAAGATCTTTGTACTTACCTGGGATGGATTCTCTATGGATGTTTGTAATTTCTGCCCAGGGATAAGTTGTCTCCTTGATGCTGTCAATGGAGTATTTATT
>VCCN01000738.1:3173634-3184076 GCA_006491835.1 Architeuthis dux | reverse complement strand
TTATTATAACATATAAAAATGCAATTATACAAGTGAAGCATTCTATTAAAGATTTTCATCTGCAATAAATATATATATGTGTGTGTCTTTTTCCTATATATTTCCTTACAAGAACATAATTTTAGTTTGATCTAATGTAAAATTTTAATGAAATGGCACAAATTGTTAATTGGTAATCCTTAGTTATTTGGTCCTAAAATACGATAACATAAAGTTTGACAAAAGTTATCCCCCCTGATGGCTAAAATGGCTAGATGTTTCACTTTTAGCTAAAAATGTAATGTACGCTTCAAATAACGTTGTTGTTCTCGCTATAAGATATTGTTCTTCAAATCTAAGACATTGTTCTTGAAACCCTAACCGTCCGTATAAATGTTGGTATGTGTATAACATATTTAGCTATAAAGTTAGCTGGAAATGAAAAAAATGAAAAATCTAGCCATTTTTAGCCATCAAGGGATATAACTTTTGGCAATCTTTATGTTATCGTATTTTAGAACCAAATAAGCAAGGATTACCTGTTAATCACATTATAAGGATTGATCAATAAGTCTGTAGCTTGACATATAGTTATTAGATGAATTTTGATCTGAAATTATCACTGTATAATGTTTGATCTATGTGATTAATATTCACCACTGAATTAAATGTATTGACAAGTAAGGAGATTATGTTGAAAAATAAATATTTGTTGAGTAAAATAAATGCTTTTTTCATCATTAGGATATAGACTTATTGATGTACCTACATATTTCGAATATTCACTATGACTTCAAGTTTAGAGTCAAACTTAATATTAGAAATCAGCCCCGTCTTTAGATACTTTCTCTATTTTGAGATGGGGCATTATCATTCCAAGAATTGTTCAGATTATTGATCTCATTCTTTTTGTTGTTGTTGTTAACACAATGTTTCAGTCAATCCATTCTGCAGCCTTCTTCAGGTGTACCATCTGTATGAAATGAGTGAGGTCACTTTTTGGGGGTAGAGTAAACCAGAAAATGTATTTGGAATTATCTGTGTTACACACATTGTTGTGATGTTTTGCATAATTAGTTGATCTTATCAGTATATTTGTCACCATTTTTTTCTACTTCCCACCATTCTCTGGTTTGATCTACCCTAAAAAAAAGACACTAATTTTTCCATACAAGTCAGACACCTGAAAAGCACCTAGGATAGATAGGCTGAAATATTGGTCACCATTTTCTGGTTTGCTCTACCCCACCTAAAAAGAGACATCATCATTTAGCAAGAAAAAAAAGAGATCAATAGTCGAAACAACTCTTCAAAGTAACCCTGTACACAATTACCTTATTTCAGATATTTCTTGACAATTTCTTTTTCTTGGAATATTCGTTTTTTTCTCCCTTTTACTAATTTATTTCATCACTTAATGGTCTCTCCTTGCATTGTACTCAAAAAGACACTTTTATTCCCTTTCTTCTTGTTTCTAGCCTCCTTCCATTATTTACTGTCTTTTAATGTATAATTATGATGTGTTATTTACAGTTTACCCTATTTTATTTAATACCATCTTTTAAAAATTACCTGATGTTTCTTGGTCATTTGCAGCATTTTCTTCTCTCCAGCTCAGCTCAGTATCTGATTGAGAAGGTACAGCAGATCTCCAGGTAAAATAATCAGGTGGAATTGATACATTCTGAGTATACATCTGGTAAGAGAAAAATATTATATACATATATTAATATAATGATGACCACAAAAATTATTTACTAAGCCAACTGAGATCAAGGCATCTGCCAACTAGCCACCAAAATTTATGTAGATATAAAAAAATGTTTTTATATTAACACTGGAAAATAAACTGACTATTATATTTAAACAAATAATATCAGCTCTTGGTTTAAAACTAAATTAAATCATTATGAACACTTTACTTTATTATGTACTTTGTTTCTGAGTCAGAAATTTATAGGTGATAACTTCCACAATGCATAGAAAATTAGAAGTGAATTCTTTTCAAATTTAATAATTCATTCACAGATGCAATTAAATCTACATTGGAGAAAATGAATTTGGATAAAAATCTTGAATTTCTTTGTTAATAAAGAATAAATATTGAAAGAGATTTTGAATTAGAATACAAATTACTTACCAATTATGGTGTTACAAGCTTTTATACATATTTTCAAATATACAGAGGTTGTGTTGAAATCTATGAAAGATATGCTATTCAGTATATGATATATAAATGAAATGTATAAATAACTGTATAAATTAGTGTTATCTTTCATGCCAATCTGTATATTCTATAAGAAAACATCAATGATAAATAAATAACTATATAGAAATTAACAATCTAAAAACTTTACCAAAGCAAATGTTTATAACTTGAATATAAACAATTTGAATTCTAATGACATTCTACTCTATCTTCATCAAACATAAGTACAATATAAAAATTATTATAAGGTACTGATTTATTTTTTGGTCTGACTTTTAATGTTTTATTAAAACTTGGAGGAGATGAACAAGCATAAAATGAAAATGACCTCTCTTGTGTACTTACTTGTGATGGAACTTCATTTGATAGTTGTGGTTTCTGTAGAAATCCATCTGCAGAAGTTAGTTGTCTTCTTGATGAGGTCAATGGAGTATTTGTAGATGGAATTTGGTCTATTTGCAAAGGATGAGCAGGTCGAGGCCAAGAGTTTTGCTGGTAAGAAGGAGCAATCAAGTGTCTCTGTTCACCGACATATCTATTGGAAGGGTCAAGTGCTTGTGCATAGGCCACATTTGGCTGACCATTACATCGAATGATGCAGATTGACAATGAAGCTGTTATGAATACAGCTATTGTCACTGCTATCACTGTAATAATAATGACCAGATTAAGATGCACCTTCTCTTCACTCTCTAGCTCAACAACATTTAACATTTGTGATGTCTTGTTGCTGATAGTCAGTGTTAAAAAGAGAGTAGTTGTTGCTGATAGAACTGGGCTACCACTGTCCTTGACCATAATGTCCAGCTGATAGGAGCCA
Source organism: Architeuthis dux (assembly GCA_006491835.1). Lineage (NCBI taxonomy): Eukaryota > Metazoa > Mollusca > Cephalopoda > Oegopsida > Architeuthidae > Architeuthis > Architeuthis dux. The sequence goes on along the minus strand of VCCN01000738.1, from coordinate 3,181,068 downwards.
GCGTTTTCTGGGCTCAGTTGGCGATTGAAACCTAACAAACCAGTGTACTGGTTCATGGTGAACATCTGTTTGTCATTGCCTCTGATTATTTGATATTTTAGAAATGCATTCTCTTGACTATCACTGTCTGATGCCTTCATTTGGGTGACGTTCTTTGTGCGATGGGGGTAATATGTCACATCCAGATTGTAAGGTTTAACACTGGGAAATGTAAAATATGGAGCATTATCATTTTTATCAGTTACCTCAACAATCACATTGACGGTATTATTCAGAGATGGTATTCCATTGTCTTTGACAAATACCTGGAACTCATAAGTATTTTGAAACTCATGATCCAGAGACATAATTGCTGATAATAATCCATTTGGGCTTATTTTGAAAGGTAAGAAGTGTTTGTTATTGGTGATCAGAGAATATGTGAGTTTTCCTCCAGCTCCCAAGTCTGGGTCAGTGGCATTGATGTAGCCAACAGTAATTCTGGAGTTTTCATTCTCATCAATGAAGAATTTAAATGTGTCTTTTGTAAATTGTGGTTCAACATCATTGATGTCCATGACTTGAATAGAGAATTTGCTGTTACTATGAAGAGGAGGAGATCCTTTATCTTGACAACTGATCACAACATCATGGTGTTCTTCTTTCTCTCTGTCGAGGGGATTTTTCAGTGTCACTTCATATTTCTTTTTACCTAAATTCTGAAGCTGGAATTTATCATGGTGAAGATGACATGTAACCTCTCCATTTTGTCCCTCATCATGGTCAGTAACTTTGACATAAGCAATGAAACTTCCAGCTTTGGCATTTTCCAAAATCTCAACTGTATTTTCATTGGATGCTGAAGGAAAAGTTATATCAATAGCTGGAGCAGTGTTCTCACGGCCTATCATATTTATATTAATTATTGCAAAAGAACTCAGTGGGGGACTTCCTCCATCCTCAGCTTTTATATACAATTTATGTATTAATTTTTCTCCTGAATTAAACCTTTTCTGCAAGAAAATCTGTCCAGTTGTTTCTACTAATTGGAAGAAAGATTTTACTATTTCTGGTGTTTGGTGACTCCAGTGATATGAAACTCTTCCATTTTGTCCAGAATCTAAATCGGTCGCAGATAAAGTAGCAATGGGTGTGACTTTGCTCTCTTCATTCTTAATTGAAATATTGTATATTTTTTCAGAAAATAATGGAAAGTTATCATTAATATCACTAACTGAGATATGAACATTTAATATGTTTTGTTTTTGAGGAGATCCTCCATCTTTAGCCACAACTTGGACTAAATAAGAGTCTTTCGTTTCTCTGTCTAATCCTTCTTCCAATTTTATTCCCAGCTGTGATGTTCCAACAATACTAGGTGTAATAAATAATGTAAATGGTTCATTTTTCATCTTTTTTAGTTCATAAGAAATTTTGGAATTCACAAGTCCAACATCTTTATCAAAAGCATTAGGGATTAGTATTTTAGTCCCTACTTTCACATCTTCATTAAATTGAATATTTACTTGTTTATCTGGAAACTCTGGTTTGTGGTCATTGATATCTTTTATGATGACTTTGATTTCTAAAATCCTCATTGAAGAAGTTCTCTTACGAACAGCTACATCAATGAGCTGAAAGCATTCTTCATTATGTTTGCACATTGCTTCTGCATCCAATGTAACTGTTGCATATAATTTTCCTGTTTTCCTGGAGACTTGAAAATATTGTGAACTACCAGCCTTACCTTGTAGCTGGCTGAATGTGATGAGTTTCTTGTCTTGTTGAGGAATCTCATCCATTACCTTAGAATCTGCAGCAATATTTCCAATGTAGGTTCCTGGACTTTTCCCTTCTTCCACAGTGTAAGTAAGATCTACACTGAGACAAGTGGGTAGTATGCATAGAAGCATATATATCAATCCAAACATGTTTGATTTATTGCCTGTAAAATGATTATATATATATTATCTTTAAAGTTAAATCATTAGCAATAAGTAATAAACAATACATGAAAATGTGAAATTCTCTTCAAATAACCATGTTTTCAGCAATTCACTTTTTACATTCTGAAAACAAATTTTCATATAAAGTCAATTAAACTCTTAGGAGTAAAAGAAATTGTACTTAATATTTGTATTTTTCAACTTTATAAAGTGGATATCATCAATTTAATGATTTATTCCTTCTGAATGTCCATTTATATTAGACTGATACCAGATGTTGGCTATAGCTGTTATATTTTTCAAATTTCTTGGATGAAACATTGTCAGTTATCATTCATTTTTGACTAGTATTTCTTTCATCTTATTTCTATTACTTTTTAGTGCCATACCCAGATTCTCATACCCCAATCATTAGTAAGCAGTGTTAATCAGAGATAAAGAATAAGCCTCCAGTGAGACTTGGACTCACATCCCTCTTCCTCAAGAGCCTGCCTTTCTGCTATGATGGTCAACTCGTTATGGTAATTCAAATCTAGCTATATTTATTCTTTATTTCCCCTGAACACCATGTTCTTTATTTACACTAATAATATTAATTGCATTAATAGTAGTTGAATTTCTTAGATGAAGCAATGTCAATTATTATTAATTTTTGACTAGTATTTCTTGCTTTTTATCACAACTCCCAGATCAATATTCCACAAGTGGGGTATAGCTATTTTACATAAACGACTGTCTTTTAGGTCTTTATTTGTCGAATAACATCAAGTTAAGAGGGAAGAAGATAAAAATGACTAATTTTTTATATTTTAGGAACAAATGTCTTTTTAAGATAAAAAAAAATTAAGATTATTGATTATATTAGTTTTCAGCACAGATTTGTCAGTCATCCAGTAAGTACTGTATTTGACGGCAAATAAGACTCCCTTTTTTCCCCAAAGATTGCTCAAAAGGTAAATGTAACCTTTTTTGTCTAGCCCCACATTGGCCAGAACTTGAGGAGGTGTTAAAAACCTGGTTATAATTGAAAAGAATTCAGAGAAAGGTGTTTTTTCTCAATATTCCCTGCTGAAATAAGTGAGTCTTATATGCCATCAAATTCGGTAATTTAACTACTGTTACCCCTTACCATTCGTGGGTTTTCTATTTGGGGTTTCGATAATTTGTGGTTTCGATAATTTGTGGTTTCGATAGTTCACGGTTCACGGTTCAGTCATGAATAATTTAATGGGAAAATTTTTGTATTTTACGGCATACTGCAAAAAACTGCATCATACAAAATACACAGTACAAAATGTACAGTATAAACAAAACGTAAAAAGTTTAAGAAATTGTATTTTAATTTCTTCATGAATTTTAATTTGAAATTTTTTTCAATTGACAAAAACAGTAGTTGTTATGAATTTTATTTAATTGTTGTCCCTGAATTGTGACTTAGCATTCCAGTTTTCAATTTTAAATGTTACCATTTAATTTCTTTTCCTAAATTTTAATTTAATTTGCAAAATCTTTTTTATTGACAAAAACCAAATTTGTTATGAATTTTGTTCAACTGAATCATGTGACATAGCATTTCCATTTAAATGTTTAAATTTACCCCACTCACATTTTACACTGTGAAAAAGTCTAAAAGTCATTTGTTTTCACTAAATCATTTTAACTCATTATAACTCATTTTTAACTTTAAGTTAGCATGAATTTTCATGAGGTAGCTAACCTTCATTAATTGAAAGAAAATTCAAATTAAATTAAAATTCATGAAGAAAACAATTAAAATACAACCATGATAACGTTTAAAATTGAAGTTAATGCTATGTTTCCTTGACGTGAGAAGAACAGATACAACACTTTGATCTTGAACTAAATGCCACAAAAGGCTGGACCACAAAACTGGGACAGTGCCCAATCTCTATATGGATAAAAACAATTAAAAAATCACAAAGAGTGTATTTTTATGAATCAGAACCAATTCAATTTATAATGTCTTCAAGTAACATACAAAAACCAATGCAATTGTTAACATTGTTTTCACTGAAAAGATTTTGCCTAGAGTTTACAAGTAAAATGTGAAAACTGAAACTTGGGAATAAATAATGAGGATTACTACAATTATTAATTAATATTACAAATAATTGTTGCTGCTTTGGACACTCTAAACACTAACTTCATGGATATGATTGCATGACTTAGTAGTATCTGTAAGTGGTTCATATAACAGCAAATATTATTTATTTGTTCACTTCCACATATTGATATTATTCAAATCAGCTGAAATGATTATTTGAAATTTGCAGTTTAGTATTAACTGTCTTGGAGTTATTTCCCTTGCACTTGTTCACATGAATTCCGTTCCATTTAATGAACAATTATTTTGTAATTAAAATCAAATTAAATATTATGACAGAATGAACTGATATATATTTGAAATAGTATGACTGATTGAACTGTCAACAAAAACTTTATTAAGAATTCTGTAAAACATGTTTAAAGCCCCCATATTTCTTTTTTGCTGGAAGATAAAGCAAATCCTGTTTGGATTCTTTTTTAAGAATAAACAACCAAGTCTCCTTATTATATAAGTATTATTTTTTAAAGTGCTCCATATAAGCATATTATTCAAAAATTTAATAAGGATATTATTTTCAAAGATTTTTCAATTTAATTGATGGCAAAATGATATATTGAAAGTTTTACTGTATTTGCATGATTTTTTATTACATTATCTCTTGTTAAAAGATAATATGGTAATAAGGAGGAAGCCGCTTATTGTGATCAGTTTGAGGCAGTCTTTTAGATAACAATAACAAGCTGATGACAAAGGAAATAAAAATTGGAACAATTTACATTCATTGTTATAAATTCATTGTTATGTTATTAAATTCATTGTTATAAACAACTTTACATTATGAAAAATTAATATAACTAATATAAATATTTTAATATAATTTTTAAGCCATTTTAAATAAATTTTTATAACAATAACCGTTTGATAACATTATCCGTGATTATAATAAATTGCTTCCTCTGTAAAAAAAACAGTACAAAATTATATATCATGATGATTTTAACTTATTAAGATGCATTTTTATAGTTGAAATAATTTAATATTTTATTTCTTGGATTTGAAGTACTGTGAAATTCACTGTGATTATAAAATGGTTTTCACAGGATTTCAATATAATAAATTCATAAAATCTATTTCATATTTGGCTTAGAAATTTGGAATAAGATTCTTTATGTTTACATGAAATGAAAGAATTTTGATACTTATCACATAGATCATAAAATAAGCAAGCAGACTGGAAAAATGCTGAAAGCTATGATTGAAATATTTATTTAAAACAATATATACTTAAGTTTAAAATATTCCTAAATGACATAGATTTTATATAGATACAAATCAAGAAATGGTATCTGAGTAAATAATGAGCACTGCCATTTTGCAAAATGAAGTGAATATAGATTTGTGTAATGGCGTCTGACAACTGTACCAAGTGAAATAGAAAAAAAGGAATAAATTGTATAGAAATAGTTCATTACTTCATTGAGTAGAATTCTTTTAGTATAGAACATTAAAATAAATATTTTTACTATAAATTTCTAGGGTGAATATATATTGTTTGCAAAGATAATTTTTCGAATCAGGAAACATGCCATTATTATAATAAAAAGAAAGTATGTCAGATCTGAAAGAGGGTCTTTTATGTGATATTTTCTGCTGAGGAAAACAAAGAATCTCTTAGAAAAGAAAAAACATGAAAATTCTTCTTACCTTTGTTATAATTTGCAATGTTGTTAATTGTAAGATGTATTGTCCAGTGATAGTTCTGTTGACGCAAGATCCAGTAAGTGAGATAAAACTTTGAACTGGAGATGTGTTTATGAGTGTGGCAAAGTAGTTGTCCTAAGAAGTATGGTGTGTGTGTAATGGCTGCATTAGTCAGAGGAAGGAGGGTGTTGAGGTTGTTAATGTGGAATGTAGAGAATACCAACCCACATTCATATGTTTGTCTTATGATTTAGATAAAATTTATTATTCTACATTTTTCAACAAAATTATCATTAGGTTTTATTTTGATATTTTTAATAAAAGATTATGATGGAGAATTGAATTTGTTTAATTTTTTAAAAAGATTTATTATTGTTGCCTTTGTTCCCACAATGCAATGTAATAAGGAATATGTTATTCGTCCTGTATGATCTGCATTCTTCCCTCTATCCATGTTGTGGGACTCTAAATTGTCAAATATTCATTCTTGGAATAGAAAAAGAAAAATTCCCTGCAGTCCTGATTCATCTTGTTGCAAGTTTAAATTTACATCCATTCTGCTATTGCCAGTAAGATATCATTCATGCAATAAATTCTTTGAAGGAGATTTAAATGCTTTTTCCTTATAAGATATAGATTACAGTCCATGTAAGCCAAGTTATGACCAGTACTGAAGGTGTCTTTCAAGAATGTATCATTGCATTTCTGATAAATTTTCTCTATACAAATAATGTTCTTCCTATACATATCAACATTTTTAGATAGATTGTATATGCTGGTATATAAGACGGTCATTTAATTTTTTTTAAAAACCTATGTAAATATTACACTATGTCCAATGCACTAGTATTATGACTATGGGGTGTCTACCAAAGCTTGATATGGACAGTTATGGGGCTTGGATGAGTTGCAGTGAGCGGTAGTCCTCCAAATATCCTTGTAAACCATTTATCTTATAGTTTGTATCTTTCATAAAGTAAATTGAGAAGTGTTTAACTTATCATTATATATATATAAGCCATTCTGTGTTAACAACCCAGGAAAACTTAACATTGAAATGTTTCTTGTCAATTGATATATATATTGATGGAATATGTTGTAGTAAATATGTGTGTATTTGATATCATTATAGCTTTGTTTTTGTAGAAATCATTAGTTCTTGTGTGGCACTGGTGGTAATGGTCTGGCATTAGAAGCCTGTTGGTTGTTCATTTCTATAAGATTTCTAGACTGTGGGTATGGAGCAGATATATCACTTTTGTTCAGATGAGCCGAATGAGTTAAAGATTTGGTAGAAGGCAGATCTGAAAAATAAATGCTTATGACAATAATCAGACATAGAAGTTATTGAAATGCATTTTATAAAAGTTTCAAGGTTTTATTTTCAGAATCTCCATTACAACATGTGGAGATGCAACTATACAAGCTAAACATTCTATTAAAATATTTCATATACAATAACTGGATGGATATATATATACACTGATGGAAAATGAAATAGCAACACCCTGAAGGATGATGCTGATTTTGACTTGGGTACAGCATTTGTTTTGTTGTTCCCTTTTACAAATTTATTTTATGATTTAATGGCCATTTCTTCCATTATACTCAGAATGACTTCTTTCATACTTTACTCACTCCTCATGTATACTTACTATGTATTGCTTATGGCTTTATTTTATTTTTACCATCCTTTTTAAATTACCTGATGTTTCTTGGTCATTTGCAGCATTTTCTTCT
>VCCN01000738.1:3148422-3160769 GCA_006491835.1 Architeuthis dux | reverse complement strand
AACATCTTTATCAAAAGCATTGGGAATTGATTTTGTCATTCCCTTCCCATATCCTTCATCAAATTGAATATTTACTTGTTTATCTGGAAACTCTGGTTTGTGGTCATTGATATCTTTTATGATGACTTTGATTTCTAAAATCCTCGTTGAAGAAGTTCCTTTATGAACAGCAACATCAATGAGCTGAAAGCATTCTTTATTGCGTTTACACATTGCTTCTGCATCCAATGTAACTGTTGCATATAATTTGCCTGTTTTCCTGGAGACTTGAAAATATTGTGAACTACCAGCCTTACCTTGTAGTTGGCTGAATTTGATGAGCTTTTTGTCTTGTTGAGAAATATCATCCATTACCTTAGAATCTGCAGCAATATCTCCAATGTAGGTTCCTGGACTTTTTCCTTCTTCCACAGTGTAAGTAAGGTCTACACTGAGACAAATGGGTAGTATGCATAGGAGAATATATATCAATCCAAACATGTTGGATTTATTGCCTGTAAAATGATTTGATACATATTATCTTTAAAGTTCAATCATGGTCTCTTGGGAATAAATAATACATGAAAATGTGAAATTCTCTTCAAATAATTATGTTCTTAGCACTTTGTTATTCTTAAAAAATTGATACCAAGTCAATTCTAATTAATTCTATTTTAGTAACAAATGTTCTTTGCGAAGATAAATTTAGGATTGTTTATCTTTTTTTGCAGTAGCCCAGTGATAAATATTTAAGTAATTACAACAAAAACATGGTAGATACTGATCATAAAAACTACAAATGTTAAAATTGAAATTTAAAAAGAAATAATGGTAATCTTACAAATTGCAGTTATTTGCACTTTCATCCTTGTTTTTGTTATTCGCGCGTTCATCTTCTTCCTACTTTTAATTTTGTATTCATCATCATCTTTTTTGAAAGTTAGTATCCATTGTTAGGCAAATATTTAAGGGTGAAGATTATCATGACATAGTAAAAATGTAAATATGATTGAGGAGGAGAAAAAAAAATGGGTGATAAATGAGAAGAATTCAGTGAAACGCGTTTTTTCTTAATATTCTCTGCAAAAATAGGGTTGGTTTTATATGCCATCAAATATGGTATCAACTTCAGATCATCTGCCATGATTATTTAAGATTTACTAATCTTAATTTAGTATAGTACAAGGCCAAACAGGGAGGAGAATTAGGTGAGGAAGATTATGTTACACCAATGTGGAGAGGGACTGCCAGCATTGAAAATCAACATTCAAAATCCTGTATTTTACATCTGCTTGAACACTGACCTGTGACATCGGTGGGATATAAATAACTATTTCATCCATGAGACAAGTCAACTAACATGATTGAGATTTGCTTTTCAGTTTTCATTCTGTTAGAGTTACTTCCCTTGCACACGTTCATATAAATTCTGCTCCATTTGATAAACAATTATTTTGCAATAAAAATCAGGTTAATAGTATGGCATGATGAATTGATATACAATTGATAATATCAAACATTGAAACAATACAAACAACTAAATTTTCCAAACAGAAATTGTTAGGAATATCAGAAAATATACATGCTTTAAGTCTCAAATTTTTTTTCCATTGAGAGACAAGTAGATCCTATTTATAGTTCATTTGAAAGATTATAAAACTTAGTCTATTCATAATATAACCACTATTTTTGCAATTATTCTATTTTAATTAAAAACTGTTTTCTTGGTAAATTGTTGGTAAAATTATTCGTTGGAAGTAATATTGATATTTGGATTTTTTTTATGTCAGGTTAAAAGTTTATGTGGTGGTATCTAGTTCTATAAGAGTGGTATAATTTAGGTAGGTACATCAATAAGTCTGCAGCTTAATGATGAAAAGAAGCATTTATTTCACACAATAAATATTTATTTTTCAACATAGTCTTCTTTCTTGTCAATGCACTTAATCCAGTGATGAATATTAATCACATAGATTGAACATTATACAGTGAACATTTCAGATCAAAATTCAGCTAATAACTTCATTTCACGCTATCGATTTATTGATCCAGCCTTGTACTAAAATGTACAGATTTAAAGTGTTAAAATATTAAAATTTTTATCACACTGACATGAAATACTGTGAAACTCAAAGTGATTGGATTGTGTAATGAATTTCACGAGTTGATGGTTTTTTTACTAAGCATAATGCAGTCACCAAATTTCTTTGATCTTTTAAAGTAACATTAAAGAGAGAGTTTTAAAGCAATGAGCAGAATATTAAAATTATAAAAGCTATGATTTAAATATGTAATGTAATATAATGTATATTACTTCATCTATTATTTCTTTTACAATTTATCTATTATTTCCTCTCTGGAATTAAAATATATCTGGAAGAAAATCTAACAATATCTTTTTCTATAACAATTTTAGGTATATATCATTATATTCCTTTTTAATTAATTTAATATTTTAATTAATTGGAAATAATGTGAGTACAATTTTTAAATACATATACATATTTTCATATACCAACAAAATCAAAAAGATATTTGTGTTTGTGATGAGGGCAGCCATTATGTAAAATGAAGTGAACGGTGGATATAGATTTGTGTAATGGCGTCTTACAACTGTATCAAAGGAAATGAAAGATGAAAAATTCTATAAAATTAGTTCAGGATGGCATTGAATTGAATTTCTTAGTATAGAATATTAAAATGAAACAAATTATATTTTTATGAAAACTTTCAATGTGGAGATATTTTTTTTACAAACTTAATATTTAATACAAGATATTATAAAATCCACCATGTTGTTGGGAAGAGGATAAGTATGTCAGATGTTTAAAAACGTCTTTTGTGGTTTGTGCTATAAGAAACAACAAAACTAAAAGAATTCTTCTTACCTTTGTTGGGATATCCAATATATTTAGTGGTGGTATGTACTGTTCACTGACAATTCAATTGATACAGGATCCAATAAGAGAGATAAAACTTAAAACTGGAGATGTGTCTATGAGTGTGACAAAGTAGTAGTCCTAAGAAGTATGGTGTGTGTGTAATGGTTGCATTAGTCAGAGGAAAGAGGGTGTTGAAGTTGTTTATGTGGAATGTTCACAATACGCATCCCTCATTATTCATATATATTTTTCATGTTTGAATTTCAATCTATTTTTCTTCATTTATCAATACAACAGTCTTTAGATTGGATTTTGATACTTTGAATAAAAGATGATGATGTAGAGTTCATTTTGTTTAAATTCTATTATAAAATTTATACTTTCTGCCTTTGTTCCCACAATGCAATGTTCTAGTGAATATGTTATTCATCCTATATGGTTTATATTCTTCTCTCTATCCTTGCTTGGATCCTCTAAATTGTCTCATTTTTTTCTTGGAATAGAAAAGTACATATATCTGGTAAATCATCTTGATTGAACTGGTATCATACATAAATGTACATACATTCTGATATTACCTGTAATGGGTTATTCATGTCCTTAAATTCTATTAAGGAAATATTAATGCTAGTTTTTCTTTAAAAATGTAGATTATAAATAGTGGTCTATAGATTTGTATATATGCCCAATATCAAGAGGGTTTCTATTAGAATGTGCCATTTCATTTATCACTTATTTTCTATGTACAGGTAATATATGGTCTTCTCAAACATACATATATATACAAAACTTTAGATACATAACACTGAATTCTTTGTTAACTGTGATGAAAGTTGACAGTTCTCTGAAAGCCAAAAGATTTTTTGTTCAGACCAATTTTGAATCAGTTAATAACGTTCATAAGAAAAGAACGATAGAGAGAGAGTGGGCGAAGGAAGAGGAAGATTTTTCTGTTCTTTTTTACACCACACAGTGTCATATAATTATTTTTTAAATCAATTCTCAAAATAAAACAAGAAAAAGAACAGACTCTGTTCAAACCCTGCAACATTGTATATACAATTTTTTGTCAACATAAATAAAATAAAAAATCAAAAATCATTGCATCAAAAATAAAATGAAAAATATTGTCTGAAATGCAATATAATTCATTGGCAAATGAAAAAGTTATAAATATATATATGTAACGTTTCTTTCTCGTACTTTCTATTTTTTCATATTGTGAATTGATTTTTAAAAATGGAATAATATGATGTAGTAAAAAAGAAAAAAATATTGCTCTTTCTTCACCCCACTCTCCATATCCTACCTTTCTACCTTTAACAATGCTATGAACCAATTCAAAAAAGTCTGAACAAAAAACCTTTTGCCATTCATAAAAAGTACAAGAAAGAAAGAAAGAAAGAGAAGATAGAGAGAAGATAGAGAGAAAGAGAAAGAAAAAAGAAGATAGAGAGAAAGAGAAAGAAAGAAAGAAAGAAAGCAGACTATACAGAGTTTTTTAATTAACATATTCACTTCATTTATATATTTATATCTTTTTCATTTTCCAATGATTTATATTGCATTTCGGATGATATTTTTGATGCAATAATTATTTATTTATGTTTCAGACATTTTAATGGGGATTAACTTGAAAAATCAATTGGAAACAAATAGTTTTATTACAGAAACAAATATTGACAAATGTAGCCAAATGCTGTCAAAAATTGTATAAACAATGTTGCAGGTTTTGAACAGATACTGTCCTTTTTCTTGTTGTCAAGTAAATTGGAAGCTATCTGGGTTTTTGTGTAATCCCTTATACGCACAAAATAAAAATGTTGAGTGTTAACAAATATTTATATTTGTGGAATATGATTCTTGATTGTGTATGTGTATTTGTGCATGTTTGATATAAATATATAAATCTATATATTTACACGTTTTATACAGAGAACATCACTGTTTGGTGTGTGGCACAGGGGGTAGTGGTCTTGTGTTAGATGTCTGTTGATTGTTCATTTCTACAAGATTTCTTGACTGAGGATATGGGCCAGAAATATCACTCTTACTTAGTTGACTTGAGTGAGCTGGAGACTTGTTGGAGTGCAGATCTGAAGAAGAAAATAATATATATATATATGTGGATGTAAGTGTGTATGTGAGTGTTTACATTTGTGCCACAAATCAGGCATAGGAATTAATGGAATCAATTTGACAAAATCTCAAGATTTATTTACATTAAACACCAGTGTAACATGTAAAAATGCAAATCTATAAGCAAAACATTTTATTGAAAACTTGCACAAATTATTTGTTACATATTTTTAGGTGCGTTAGCATCTCTAGCACTGATTTCTGTCATTGACTGACATACCGAAATGTGAATTACACCCCTTGCTCAGTGTTGCCAATTTAGATGTTTTTCATCTAAATCCAGATGTTTTTGGTTGTGTCTAGATGTCAGAAACTACTATTTAAATGATTTTTAATAAAATAAGAAATATTTTTCTTTAATTTATAGTAATAAGTAATAAGATATTTTTAATAAGTTGAGTAATATTTTAATAAAATAAATACTGAAGATTAGTCACATTTTAGATATATATCTGGTGAATCTAGATGTTTCAAGTTGTTTTTTGACTCAATTTTAGATGTAAATCTGAAAATAAAGTTGGCAACACTGCCTTTGCTAGATCTTCACACAATAAAAGAACTAGCACATCTATAGTCTGCTTTCAGACTTGTTTCTCAAAGAAGCTAACATTTTTTTTACTTTCGTACTAAGCTGGCATGGCAATGCCTGTTTGAGTTTTAGTAAAAAATCATTATTTTGTTTTATTTTTCTATTAAATCAAGTATGTTTACAATACTTGATTTAATGAAAAAATAAAACAAATAATCATTTTTTATTAAAACTCAAACAGTCATTGCCATGCCAGCTTAGTATGAAAGTAAAACATTTTTTTAGTAATTTTTGACTACTATTTACATTCATTCTAATTTTTAGTTTGTTTAATCACAATTTCATTAGGCCGGCACTGCAATATTATTGTTTTAATTTTAGTAAAAAAAGCGATTGATTATTTTATTATTTAATTTTTATTTAGACAAAGTATTGTAAACCATTTTTATTAATTTTTAACTACTATTTACCTTCATCTTAACTTTTAGTTGTTTTTTTAATTACAATTCAACTTGGTTTTAGAAAAAATTATTCGTTTATTGTAAACCATTTCACACATTGTGATTTTAAAAAACTACTAAAAATCAAGATGAGGTTAAATAGCAGTCAAAAATTAATAAAAAAAGCAGCAGCAATCAGCAAAATTTTAAAAATATTTTGATTTGTCTTTCTCTCAGCTCCTCTTTAAAATAACACCAGTTTTCCATCTTACTCTCCCATCGTCTCTATAAAAGATACAAAGTGACTACCCCGTCTTTGAGTCTGGCTGATTTAGGCAGCAGGCAAGGCTGTTATAAAGATTCTCTTCATTGCTATGGAAACAGCCCTTTTACTGTTTTTATTATAGAGTGTCTTCTTTACAACCTTTGTTCTGTTCTTAATTTTACTTCATCTTTATTAAATTACCTGCTCTTTCTTGGTCATTTGCAGCATTTTCTTCCCTCCAGCTCAGCTCAGTGTCTGATTGAGAAGGTACAGCAGATCTCCAGGTAAAATAATCAGGTGGAATTGATATATTCTGTGTATATGTCTGTTCAAAGCGAAAACAAAAATTATAAGATGTATAGGCATATGCTAATGCTTATAAAGAATATCCGTCCAGACTACACAAAACAAGAAAACTATCAAATACCACAAATATTTTTTTTCATTTTAGCTTCAAGATAGAAAATAAAACACAAATGATTCTGAGGTTAAAAGAAAATGAAATTGTTATGGACAATTTATTTAGCAATTTTACCAAGACAACTTTTTAAAATTTCTCATCTGCATAAGCAGTGAAAGAAACCATTAAATCCGCTATGTTGTTCAACAAAAATTGAATATTTGCAGAAATAGTTCAGATAATAATGAAGTTGCAAAAAGTGTCATCCTCAGTTTCCCATAATCTATTACTAATATTTAATAACTAGCTGGGGTACCTGGCGTTGCCCAGGGGAAAAGAAACCTCCAAATCTAACAACACTGGAAAGCAAATGATATTTTATTGAGATTTCATGAAATCAAATAAGTGGGGAGGGCGCTTTTGCACATCCCCCCTCTCCAGTCAGTCTCAAAAGTTTGAAAGTCTCAAATTTCCAGAATGTTTGAAAGTCAAATAAATTGAAAGCATATAAAATTGAACAAACAAAAATGAAACTTTCTCCATCGTAGTTTGAACTCGGTCCACTAATTACATAATCTGTGCCTCTAATTGAGCGACCATGATTTTAAAGTCATGAATTAGTGTGAAAAAAGAAATTTAAAAAAATGCATTGATGATTTTCCATAGATTGGGGATAATTTTAAATTGTGATGATTTTCAAATGCACTTAAAGTTAAGCTCAGATTTTGCTTTTAAATGAAAACATTTGAATCAAAATAACAGTTCAGATGTTTTTTCTTTCTTCAAATTCAACATATCAATGAAGTATATCTTTATTTACTGTAAACCAGTGGTTTCTAACTGAAAAATCAATCATTATAATGAAACAGTTTTATACTAAATGTACTAAATCATTGTCATAAACAAGGGAATTAGAGTAAACTTAATTTGCTGTTATTTAATTTAATTTTTATTGTCTTATTGAAATTTGAGTACAGATCTACATCCATTAACCAATTTGAAATAAAATAGAAACAATTTTTTTTTCACCAGTAATATTTTGTGCTTTTAATCTATAGACCCTAACAATCTTCCTAGAAGTTGTTAGTTTTTAGAAAAAAATGTTTTTTAAGATTTTACAATGTAACTGTATAGTAAACAAGACTGTTATTTTCAGTCCGTTGTATGGAAGTGAGGCTTCGAAGTATTAGGTTACTTCCCTTGTTCTTTGTGAACTCCCCCCCCCACACTCCCAGGCAGACACATGTTAACCCCTAGGCAGCCCTGTGTACCACCCCCCACCAAAATACCCTAATGAAAGCACAGAAAAATCGACATTAAAATATCAAAGAAACCTAGTTAACAACCTTTACAAGGGAAGTAACAACATGCTTCGAAGCCCCACTTCCATACAACAGACTTATTTAAGTTTGTAATACATTTATCTGATAAAACAATTTCAATTAACATGCATCAAATGAAAAATTAGCCTTTGATTAC
Source organism: Architeuthis dux (assembly GCA_006491835.1). Classification (NCBI taxonomy): domain Eukaryota; kingdom Metazoa; phylum Mollusca; class Cephalopoda; order Oegopsida; family Architeuthidae; genus Architeuthis; species Architeuthis dux. The sequence goes on along the minus strand of VCCN01000738.1, from coordinate 3,152,656 downwards.
TTACTTGTGATAGAGCTTCGGTTGATGGTTGTGATTTCTGTGGAAATCTATCTGCAGAAAGTAGTTGTCTTCTTGATGCTGTCAATGGAGTATTTGTCATTGGAGTTTGGTTTATTTGCAAAGGATTAGCAGGCCGAGGCCAAGAGTTTTGCTGGTAAGAAGGAGCAATCAAGTGTCTCTGCTCACCGACATATCTATTGGAAGGATCAAGTGCTTGTGCATAGGCCACATTTGGCTGACCATTACATCGAATGATGCAGATTGACAATGAAGCTGTTATGAATACAGCTATTGTCACTGCTATCACTGTAATAATAATGACCAGATTAAGATGCACCTTCTCTTCACTCTCTAGCTCAACAACATTTAACATTTGTGATGTCTTATTGCTGATAGTCAGTGTTAAAAACAGAGTGGTTGTTGCTGATAGAACTGGGCTACCACTGTCCTTGACCACAATGTCTAGTTGATAGGATCCAGCATTTTCTGGGCTCAGTTTCCGATTGAAACCTAACAAACCAGTGTACTGGTTCATGGTGAACATCTGTTTGTCATTGCCTCTGATTATTTGATATTTTAGAAATGCATTCTCTTGACTATCACTGTCTGATGCCTTCATTTGTGTGATGTTCTTTGTGTAATGGGGGTAATATGTTACATCAAGATTGTAAGGTTTAACACTGGGAAATGTAAAATATGGAGCATTATCATTTTTATCAGTTACCTCAACAATCACATTGACTGTATTATTCAGAGATGGTGTTCCATTGTCTTTGACAAACACCTGGAACTCATAAGTATTTTGAAACTCATGATCCAGGGACATAATTGCTGATAATAATCCATTTGGGCTTATTTTGAAAGGTAAGAAGTGTTTGTTATTGGTGATCAGAGAATATGTAAGTTTTCCTCCAGCTCCCAAGTCTGGGTCAGTGGCATTGATGTAGCCAACAGTAATTCTGGAGTTTTCATTCTCATCAACGAAGAATTTAAATGTGTCTTTTGTAAATTGTGGTTCAACATCATTGATGTCCATGACTTGAATGGAGAATTTGCTGTTACTATGAAGAGGAGGAGATCCTTTATCTTGACAACTGATCACAACATCATGGTGATCTTCTTTCTCTCTGTCAAGGGGATTTTTCAGAGTCACTTCATATTTCTTTGTACCTAAATTCTGGAGCTGGAATTTATCATGGTGAAGGTGGCAAGTGACTATTCCATTTTGTCCCTCATCATTGTCAGTGATTTTCACATAAGCAAGGAAATTGCTAACTTTGGCATTTTCCCAAATCTCAACTGTATTTTCCTTGGATGCAGAAGGAAAAGTTATATCAATAGCTGGAGCAGTGTTCTCATGGCTCATTGCATTTACATAAATTATTGCAATAGAGCTTAATGGTGGACTTCCCCCATCCTCAGCTTTTATATACAATTTATGTATTATTTCTTCTCTTGAATTAAACCTTTTCTGCAAGAAGATCTGTCCAGTTGTTTCTACTAATTGGAAGAAAGATTTTGCCATCTCCGTTGTTTGTCGACTCCAGTGATAAGAAACCCTTCCATTTTGTCCAGAATCTAAATCAGTTGCAGATAAAGTAGCAATGGGTGTGACTTTGCTCTCTTCATTCTTAATTGAAATATTGTATATTTTTTCAGAAAATACAGGAGAGTTATCATTAATATCATTGACTTTGATGTGAACATTTAATATACTTTGTTTTTGCGGAGAACCTGAATCTTTAGCCACAACTTGGACTAAATAAGCATCTTTTGTTTCTCTGTCTAATTTTTCTTCTAATTTTATCCGCAGCTGTGATGTTCCCTCAACACCTGGGGTAATAAATAATGTAAATGGTTCATTTTGCATCTTTTTAAGCTCATATGTAATCCTTGAATTTAAAATTCCAACATCTTTATCAAAAGCATTGGGAATTGATTTTGTCATTCCTTTCCCATCTCCTTCATCAAAGTGAATGTTTACTTGTTTATCTGGAAACTCTGGTTTGTGGTCATTGATATCTTTTATGATGACTTTGATTTCTAAAATCCTTGTTGAAGAAGTTCCTTTACGAACAGCTACATCAATGAGCTGAAAGCATTCTTCATTATGTTTACACATTGCTTCTGCATCCAATGTGACTGTTGCATAGAGTTTGCCTGTTTTCCTGGAGACTTGAAAATATTGTGAACTATCAACTTTACCTTGTAGCTGGTTGAATTTGATGAGCTTTTTGTCTTGTTGAGAAATATCATCCATTATTTTAGAATCTGCAGCAATATCTCCAATGTAGGTACCTGGACGTTTTCCTTCTTCCACAGTATAAGTAAGATCTACACTGAGACAAGTGGGTAGTGTGCATAGGAGAATATATATCAATCCAAACATGTTGGATTTATTGCCTGTAAAATGATTTTATACATATTATCTTTAAAGTTCAATCATGGTCTCTTGGGAATAAATAATACATGAAAATGTGAAATTCTCTTCAAATAATTATGTTCTTAGCACTTTGTTATTCTTAAAAAATTGATACAAAGTCAATTCTAATTAATTCTATTTTAGTAACAAATGTTCTTTGCAAAGATAAATTTAGGATTGTTTATCTTTTTTTGCAGTCGCCCAGTGATAAATATTTAAGTAATTACAACAAAAACATGGTAGATACTGATCATAAATTCTACAAATGTTAAAAATTGAAAGTTTTTAAAAATAATGGTTAACTTACAAATTGCAGTTATTTGCTCTTTCATCCTTGTTTTTGTTATTCATTTTTTCATCTTCTTCTTACTTTTAATTTTGTATTTATCACCATATTCTTTTGAAAATCAGTTTCCATTGTTAGGCAAATATTTTTAAAATTATCTCTTATACAAGAATAAACATTAAATTATGCAGATAATGAATAGCATCGACAAAATTATTACAACAAGACACAAATATTTAAAACTTTTATTTGCTATTAACCAAAGAATTTCTCAGTGTACACTAGTCATTTATTTGTATAAAGACATTTTTAAGGGTGAACATTATCAAGACATAGTAAAAATGTAAATATGATTGAGGAGGAGTTTTAAAAACTTGGTGATAAATGAGAAGAATTCAGGGAAATGCATCAAATATGCCATCAAATATGGTATCAACTTCAGATCATCTGCCATGATTATTTGAGATTTACTAAGCTTAGTTTAGTATAGTACAAGGCCAAATGAGGAGGAGGCATTAAGGGAGGAAGATTATGTTACACCAATCATACATGTGGAGAGGGGCTGCCTGCCTGGAAAATCAACATTCAAAATCCTGTATTTTACATCTGCTTGAACACTGACCTGTGACATCGGTGGGATATAAATAACTATTTCATCTATGAGGCAAGTCAACTGACATGATTGAGATTTGCTTTTCAGTTTTAACTCTGTTAGAGTTACTTCCCTTGCACAGGTTCATATAAATTCTGCTCCATTTGATAAACAATTATTTTGCAATAGAAATCAGGTTAAATATTATGGCATGATGGTATCAAATATTGAAACAATACAATAAATTTTCCAAACACAAATTGTTAGGAATATATAAAAAATATATAAGCTTTAAGCCTCCATATTGTTTTCCATTGAGAGATAAGTAGATCCTGTTTATAATTCATTTGAAGGATTATAAAACTTAGTCTATTCATAATATAACCACTATTTTTGCAATTATTCTATTTTAATCAAAAACCGTTTTCTTGGTAAATTGTTGGTAAAAGTATTCGTTGAAAGTAATAATAATATTTGGATTTTTTTTATATCAAGTTAAAAATGTATGTGGTCATATAATCTAGTTTTATAAGAATGATGAAAAAAAATATACAGAGTAAAAGTGTGAAAAATTTTTTTCATCACACAGACATGAAATACTGTGAAACTCAAAATGATTGTGAAATGAATTTCATGAGTTTAAGCTTTCTTTTACTAAGCATAATGCAGTCACCAAACTTCTCAGTGGTGAATATTAATGATATAGATCAAACATTATACAGTGTAAATTTCAGATCAGAATTCAACCTATAACTATGTGTCAGGTTGCAGATTTATTGATCAACCCTTGCATTAAAATGTACAGATTTAAATTGTTAAAATATTTTAATTTTTTTTACACAGACTTGAAATACTATGTAACTCATAATGATTGTGAAATGAATTTCATGAAGTTTTTTTACTAAGCATAATGCAGTCACCAAATTTCTTTAGT
>VCCN01000738.1:3117522-3139781 GCA_006491835.1 Architeuthis dux | reverse complement strand
AACTTATTCATTGATCACCCCTTTTTCCAATTTTAATTGATTTCCCCAACGCAGCATCTGCCAAAAGATATTGGTCACATGACGGTTTCTATTTAGTGACTAACCAGACCTGTTCTTTTTTTAAATCAATTCTCAAAATCAAACAAGAAAAAGAACAGACTGTTCAAAACCTGCAATGTTGTATACAATCTTTGACAGCATCTGTCAACATTAGTTTCTGTAATGACCATTGTTTCCAATTGATTTTTCAAGTTAATCCCCAGTAAAACATCCGAAAGAAAAATAAACAATCATTGCATCAGAAATAAAATGAAAAATATTGTCCGAAATACAATATAATTCATTGGCAAATAAAAAAGTTATAAATATATATATGAAGTGTATACATTAGTTATAAACACTGTATAACTTCTCTCTTTCTTGTAATTTTTTTACCTCGAGAATTGATTTTTAAAAAAGGAATAATATAACGTAGTGTGATGTAAAATGAAAGAAAAAATCCCCTTTTCTTCACCCACGCTCTATATCCTACCTTTCTATCTTTACCAATGCTATGAACTGATTCAAAAAAACCTTTTGCCATTCATAGAAAGTACAAGAAAGAAATAGCAAATAGAGAAAAAGAAAGAAAGAAAGCCGACTATACAGTGTTTATAATTAATGTATACACTTCATATATATGTTTACTAGCAGGGATACCCAGTGTTGCCCTGGGAAAACATAACTTCAAATTGGACAACACATAGAAAAAAATGTTCTTTATTTCTTCTCAATTTATGATTAAAATATCAACCAAAAATTAAGATGAAGGTAAATAATATTCAAAAATTAATAATAATTACTTTCAATCTTAGTATAAAAAATGAGTGATTTAGCAGTAACACATACTCATGTGTACCTACGCTTCACCCCCCACCCTCCACCACCTTTCCTTCACTATGACCTGGGTTAGGGTAAATTGTCATTGAGAAAAAAGAAGGGGTAGAGGGAGAAACAAAAACATCCACAGAGTTAGACCGTATTACTTTTCTTGCTGCTATCAACTCTTTCATTACCAAAAAAGTGATATATGACCGAAAAACACCAAAACTTTTTAAAGAAATTATTTGTTTCTGATGTTTAGAACCAAAGATTGGCTAGAGAAAGACCTCTGGTGACCTCGAATGATCTCCAAGATTAGTCTATGGGAGAAATCAATTTTTATTGTTACGTCATGCAAAATATTAGGTCAACGGGCCTTGTAGTTTTAGCCTGAAAGAGGCACTGACAAACAAACAAAGGTCTCAAATATTAGTATAGATAACTTTTTCATTTTCCAATGATTTATATTGCATTTTGAATGATATTTTTCATTTTATTTTTGGTGCAATGACTATTTATTTTTGTTTCAGACGTTTTAACGGGAATTAACTTGAAAAATCAATTGGAAACAAATGGTTTTATTGCAGAAACAAGTATTGACAAATGTAACAAATGCTGTCAAAAATTGTATAAAAACAATGTCGCAGATTTTGAACAGAGTCTGTTCTTTTTCTTGTTATCAAGTAAATTAGAAACTATCTGGGATTTTTGATTTATTTAGTTTGTGTTATCCCATATATACACAAAATATAAATGTTGGGTGTTTAACAAATATTTATATTTGTGGAATATGATGCAGTGACTGTGTATGTATATTTGTGTATGTTTGATATAAATCTATATATTTACATGTTTTATACAGAGAACATATTCACTGTTTTGTGTGTGGCACAGGAGGTAGTGGTCTTGTGTTAGATGTCTGCTGATTGTTCATTTCTACAAGATTTCTTGACTGAGGATATGGGCCAGAAATATCACTCTTACTTAGCTGACTTGAGTGAGCTGGAGACTTGTTGGAGTGCAAATCTGAAGAAGAAAAAATAATGTATATGCATGTGTGTATGTAAGTATGTACGTGAGTGTCTACATTTATGCCACCAATCAGACATCAGAATTAATCAAAACAATTCTCAATCTCAACATTTATTTACATTAAGCACCAGTGTAACATATAAAAATGCAATTCTAAACATTTTACTGAAAAAAAAAGCACGAATGTTACATATGTTTAGGTGCATTAGCATCTCTAGCACTGATTTCTGACACTGACTGACATACCGAAATGTGAATTACGCCCCTTTCTCAGTGTTGCTAATTTAGATATTTTTCATCTAAATCCAGATATTTTTGGTTGTGTCTAGATGTAAGATACTGCTAGTTAGATGATTCTTAATAAAGTATTTTTATTTAATTTATAGTAATAAATTGAGTAATATTTCAATAAAATAAATGTTGAAGATTAAAGTCACATTTAATTCATTAATAATATGTAATACATTTCCAAGATTTTATATATATATATCTAGAGAATTTAGATGTTTCTAGGTGTTTGAAGATGTTTTTTTGACTCAATTTTAGATGTAAACTTGAAAATGAAGTTAGCAACACTGCCCTTGCTAGAACTAGGGTAAATAGCAGTCAAAAATTAATAAAAATGGTTTACAATACTTGATTTAATAAAAATAATAAAATAAAATAATCATTTTTTACTAAAACCCAAACAGTCATTGCAATGTTAGCTTCTTTAGAGGTGATCGGTCAAATCAGTCCTTATGATGTGATCCATTATTGATGGTTAAGTCATCCTACTTTGCCAATGTTTTTATTTACAATTTATTCATTGACTGCTGCTGTTTTAGCAGCAGTCAATGAAATTTAAAAAATATGTTGATTTGTCTTTCTCACAACTCCTCTGTAAAATAATCCCAGTTTTCCCTCTTACTCTCCCACCCCTCTATAAAAAATACAAAGCGATTACCCTGTCCTTGAGTCTGGCTGATTTAGGCAGCAGGCATGGCTGTTAAGAGAAGAGTTCTGTACAAATATACTAATTTGAATATTTGGCTTGTATATGTATAGATGTCTTCTTTACAACCTTTGTTCTGTTCTTAATTTTACTTCATCTTTATTAAATTACCTTCTCTTTGTTGGTCATTTGCAGCCTTCTCTTCTCTCCAGCTCAGCTCAGTGTCTGATTGAGAAGGTACAGCAGATCTCCAGGTAAAATAATCAGGTGGAATTGATACATTCTGTGTATATGTCTGTTCAAAGAGAAAACAAAAATTATAAGGTGTATAGGTATAAGGTAATACTTACAAAACATATCCGTCCAGATTACACAAAACAAGAAAACTGTCAAATACCAACAAATATTTTTTTTCATTTTAGTTTCAAGATAGAAGGATAAAACACAAAGGATCCTGAGGTTAAAAGGAAATGAAATTGTTATGGACAATTTATTTAGCAATTTTCCAAGACAACCTTTAAAAATTTCACCTCTGTATAAGCAGTGAAAGAAGCAAATAAATCCATTATGTTGTTCAACAAAAAAATAATATTTACAGAAAATAGTTCAGATAATCGTTCATAATGAAGTTGCAAAAAGTGTCATCCTCATTTTCCCATAACCTATTATTAATATTTAATAACTAGCTGGTTGTACCCAGTGTTGCCCAGGGGAAAAAAAACTCCAAATCTAACAACACTGGAAAGCAAATGATATTTTATAGGGATTTCATGAAAGTGGAGAGGGCGCTTTTGTGTATCACCCAACTGGTCAGTCTCAAAACTGACAAATTTCCAGAAGGTTTGAAGGTCAAATAAATTGAAAGCATATAAAATGGAACAAAAAAAAATTAACCTTTCTCCATCGTAGTTTTAACTCAGTCCACAAATTACATTATCTGTGCCTCTAATTGAGAGACCATGATTTCGAAGGCTACAAATTAGTGTGAAAAAAGAAATTTAAGAAAAAAAGCATTGACCCCCCCTTATGTGTGTGTAGGTTCAAATAAATGGTACAAAAACCTACCTGGGGTGATTCTGATTCAAAATATATATATAGTTTCAATATTTTTTGAGAAAATTCCAGATGAAAAGAATAAAAAAAAACATTTTTAGACAGACTTTTTTCAAAATGCAGATGCAGACACCATAGAAATCGAAAAAATGTTTTTTAAAAAATTTAACCTAAATATGTGTGCGTTTGAGCACTGGCTGATTTCAGACATGCCTTAATTTTTCTTCTGTGATGTGTAGTTCTAAACAATTGATAATACAAACATACATACTTTACTACTTTATAATATAGATATATATTTATTCTAGCAGAAAATATGATATTTAAAGATATTCAGAAAATTTTGTTGAAATGACTGTTTTGGATTTTCCATAGATTGGGGATAATTTTAAATTGTGATGATTTTCAAAAATACTTCAAGTTAACCTCAGATTTTGCTTTTAGATGAAAACATCTTTTTATGTGAATAAAGCTTATTTTTGCATTAAAATAACAGTTGAGATGTTTTTTCTTTCTTAAAATTCAACATATCAATGACATATGTTTTTATTTACTGTAAACCAGTGGTTTATAACTGAAAAATCAATCATTATATTCTAAACAGCTTTATACTAAATGTACTGAAACAATGTCAAACATGCAAACAAACAAGTGAATTGAAATAAACTTAAATTGTTGTTATTTAATTCAAGTTCTATTGTCTTATTAAAGTTTGAGTAAAGATCTACATCCATTAACCAAGTCGAAAAAAAATAGGGACAATTTTTTTTTGCCAGTAATTTTTTGTACTTTTAATTTGTTAGTAGAACCTAACAATCTTCCTAGAAGTTGTTAGATTTTAGAAAAAATGTTTTTTTATGGTTTTACGAGGGGGGTTCTATTTACAATGTAACTGTATGGTAAACGGGACTGTTACTTTAAGTCCGTTGTATGGAACTGATGCTTCGAAGTATTCAGTTACTTCCTTTGTCCCTTGCAAACTACTCTCCCTGGGTGGAACCCCTGCACACTTCCAGGTGGACACATGCACACACTTGGCAACCCTGCATGGCCCCATGTGGCCCCCACCAAAAAACTTTAATGAAAGCACAGAAAAATCGTCATTAAAATATCAAAGAAACCTAGTTAACAACCTTCAATGTAAGTAACAACATGCTTATATTTTTTAAAACAATTTCAATTAACAGTAACATTTGATTACTTACTTGTGATGGAACTTCAGTTGAAGGTTGTGGTTTCTGTGGAAATCCATCTGCAGAAGTTAGTTGTCTTCTTGATGTCGTCAATGGAGTATTTGTGATTGGAGTTTGGTCTATTTGCAAATGCTGAGCAGGTCGTGGCCAAGAGTTTTGCTGGTAAGATGGAGCAATCAAGTGTCTCTGTTCACTGACATATCTGTTGGAAGGATCAAGTGCTTGTGCATAGGCCACATTTGGCTGACCATTACACCGAATGATGCAGATTGACAATGAAGCTGTTATGAACACTGCTATTGTCACTGCTATCACTGTAATAATAATGACCAGATTAAGATGCACCTTCTCTTCACTCTCTAGCTCAACAACATTTAACATTTGTGATGTCTTATTGCTGATAGTCAGTGTTAAAAACAGAGTAGTTGTTGCTGATAGAACTGGGCTACCACTGTCCTTGACCATAATGTCCAGCTGATAGGAGCCAGCATTTTCTGGGCTCAGTTGGCGATTGAAACCTAATAAACCAGTGTACTGGTTCATGGTGAACATCTGTTTGTCATTGCCTCTGATTATTTGATATTTTAGAAATGCATTCTCTTGACTATCACTGTCTGATGCCTTCATTTGGGTGATGTTCTTTGTGCGATGGGGGTAATATGTCACATCCAGATTGTAAGGTTTAACACTGGGAAATGTAAAATATGGAGCATTATCATTTTTATCAGTTACCTCAACAATCACATTGACTGTGTTATTCAGAGATGGTGTTCCATTGTCTTTGACAAATACCTGGAACTCATAAGTATTTTGAAACTCATGATCCAGAGACATAATTGCTGATAATAATCCATTTGCGCTTATTTTGAAAGGTAAGAAGTGTTTGTTATTGGTGATCAGAGAATATGTGAGTTTTCCTCCAGCTCCCAAGTCTGGGTCAGTGGCATTGATGTAGCCAACAGTAATTCTGGAGTTTTCATTCTCATCAATGAAGAATTTAAATGTGTCTTTTGTAAATTGTGGTTCAACATCATTGATGTCCATGACTTGAATGGAGAATTTGCTGTTACTATGAAGAGGAGGAGATCCTTTATCTTGACAACTGATCACAACATCATGGTGCTCTTCTTTCTCTCTGTCGAGGGGATTCTTCAGAGTCACTTCATATTTCTTTGTACCTAAATTCTGAAGCTGTAATTTATCATGATATAAATTACAAGTGACCTCTCCATTTTGTCCCTCATCATGGTCAGTGATTTTTACATATGCTATGAAACTTCCAGTTTTGGCATTTTCCAAAATTTCAACTTTGTTCTCGTTGGATGCAGATGGAAAAGTTATATCAATAGCTGGAGCGTTGTTCTGGTGGTTTATCACATTTACATAAACTATTGCAAGAGAGCTTAATGGTGGACTTCCTCCATCCTCAGCTTTTATATACAATTTATGCATTATTTCTTCTCCTGAATTAAACTTTTTCTGCAAGAAAATCTGTCCAGTTGTTTCTACTAATTGGAAGAAAGATTTTGTTATTTCTAGTGTTTGGTAACTCCACCGATATGAAACCCTTCCATTTTTTCCTGAATCTAAATCAGTTGCAGATAAAGTAGCAATGGGTGTTACTTTGCTCTCTTCATTCTTAATTGAAATGTTGTACAATTTCTCAGAGAATACTGGAAAATTATCATTAACATCAATGACTGAAATGTGGACATTTAATATGTTTTGTTTAGGAGGAGATCCTGCATCTTTAGCCACAACTTGGACTAAATAAGAATTTTTTGTTTCTCTGTCTAATCTTTCTTCTAATCTTATCCCTACGATTGATGTTCCCTCAACATCTGGAGTAATAAATAATGTAAATGGCTCATTTTTCATCTTCTTAAGTTTATAAGAGATCTTTGAGTTCACAAATCCAACGTCTTTATCAATAGCATTAGGAATTAGTATTTTGGTTCCTATCCCAGCATCTTCTAAAAATTTAATGTTAATTTGTTTATCTGGAAACTCTGGTTTATGATCATTGATATCTTTTATGATGACTTTGATTTCTAAAATCCTCATTGAAGAAGCTCCTTTACGAACAGTTACATCAATGAGCTGAAAGCATTCTTTATTCCGTTTGCACATTGCTTCTGCATCTAATGTGACTGTTGCATATAATTTGCCTGTTTTCCTTGAGACTTGAAAATATTGTGAACTATCAACTTTACCTTGTAGCTGGATGAATGTGATGAGTTTCTTGTCTTGTTGAGGAATATCATCCATTACCTTAGAATCTGCAGCAATATTTCCAATGTAGGTTCCTGGACTCTTTCCTTCTTCAACAGTATAAGTAAGGTCTACACCAAGGCAAATGGTTAATGTACATAGGAGAATATATACAAGTCCAAACATGTTTGATTTGTTGCCTGGAAAAGGATTTTATATATATTATCTTTAAAGTTAAATCATTAGTATCTGGAAATAAATAATACATGAAAAAGTGAAATTCTCTTCAAATAATCATGTTCTTTGCATTTCGTTATTCTTAAAAATGTATGTAGAGTCAATTCTGAAGTAAAAAAATGTTCTTATATTTGGTTAATTTTTTGCTGTCACTACAAAAAGAAATCAGTAAATAAGGATCATAATAATGTTGAAAGTGTTTGTTGAATATAAACAATGAGATATTTGCTTTACTTTACTTTAATTTATAACTTATCTGTGTTGCAACTGTTGTGTAGTGGATTTGACTGTTATGTAGTTAGTTGATTTGAATTCTCACTTTAAGTTATCAACAAAATACACAGAGATGCCATCACAAAGGCAAATGAATGCTATAAGATATAACAGAAACATTAAATAACCAACAGATTTTATACAGGAAATGTAAGATAATATTAAGTCATAAACACAGTGAGGGCATTAGAATTATCATAGCAGTAGCAACAATACAAGGTTTGTAGAAAAGGAAGGCTGCAAGTTATGTGAAGAAGAAAAAAGTAGAATGCTGTAAGTTGACCCAGGTAATAGGTACAGATTTTATTACTGTAATGGTTCAAATATCTATTGATATGCCGCAGAAGTTTAAAATCAAATGAAATCAAAGGCTTACTGATCCCATTGTTCGGACTGAGATCCTCATCTTGGTTGTCATTTTCACAACGTTTCGGCCGATGTACCCTTCGGCCTTCTTCAGGTGTCAAGCTTTGTCTGTCACTTACCGGAACTATTGAACTGAACCCTTTATTTGATCCACAGGGGTATACTGTCCTCATTCCACTATCCATGTCTTAGAAATTATTTTGTGGTTATTTTTCAGTTTTTCAGTTGTGGTGCTCCTGCCTGGGATTGAACCCACAACCTACAGATGACTCAACAGTCAGACGCTTTTTAACCAACGCTTTAGTTATCTAGGCCTCAGTCTGAACAATGGTATCAGTAATACTAACACCTCATCTCAGAAATACCGAACTCAGTTAAATCAAAGGCTGTAAAGTCAATATGAAACCTGACATGCTCTTTTGAGCCAATTATGAACAGCTCACTAAATGTTTAATACATTTTCATTGATCACCATCTTTATAAATCAAACCAATCTAATTTTATCTGATCGAATTAATATGTACATCTTAAATATTTAAAATAAAGAAAAGTTTATTGTTATAATAACTGTTGTAATGTCTTACATATAAAAAAAACAAGGTAAATGCCAATGTCATTTTTAATAAAAGATATGCCTGCAATTTATTCACAAATGTTAACATTGAAATTAAATCAAATAATGGTCATCTTACAAATTGCATAAGTTATTTGCTCTTTCATCTTCAATCTTCTTTTTCTTTACTTGTAAAAAATGTTAAAACCACATATTTTTTTTCATGATTAGCCTTCTTTTTCTCTATTTCATTCATTCCTCCATATCTAAATTACTGTTTCAGTGTATTTTCCTGTGTCTCTTCTATGTAATAGACAAGAGAGTAAAATGGTCAGAATATTATTTCATGTTTAAATGATGTGAAGCTACCATGGCTTAGTGGTAAGTGCCTGCCAGCTATATACATAGGGTTGCAGGTTCACATACTGTAAAATTCAGATTTTTAGAATTTCAAAATTTGAAAAAGATTTTAATTCAGGATGCTGTATGCTAGGTTCTTCTCTTCCAATTAATTAATATATTAAAATGAAAATTATGATATTTATAAAGGGGGATTTATATTAAGTATATAGATAAAAATGTCCTGCCAAAATAATAAATTGAACAGGATAAAATCAAATCCTACAATGTATGCAGACTATTTATTAACCTTTGCTTAGTTTTGGTACAAGGCCACAAGTTTGGGACCCCCAGTGAGGATCAAACTCACTACTCAGTAGTGATGATCAGCAAGACCAGCTTGTTAACCATTACACCACAATGAGTCGCCCAAGTGTGCAAATATGTTTAACACCTGGGAGTTATGTAGAGAAAATTTGATTTGCAGTTCCTGCTTTTACTTTCGTATTTATCATCATCTTTGTTTGAAAATTAGTATCCATTGTTAGGCAAATATTTAAAAATTATTCCATGCACAAGAATATATTATACATTCTACAAATAATGAATGACATCAACAAAATTGTTATAACAATTACAAGGCAAGGAAAATTGTGTTATTCTAATCTTACATGTGGAGAGCCTTGAAAATCAACATTAGAAATCCAGTATTTTACCTTGGCTTGAACATTGGCCTGTGACACTGGTGGGACATATGTACAGGAAACATTGAATAGTGCGATTTAGATTAGTGCAGGTTTTGATGTAGTACAGTTACAGTATTACTGTACAAATTAATATAACCAAGTATAAGCTAAAAAAAACCATTAACTTATAATGAGACCTTGAACAGTGCGGTTTTGATCAGTACAGAAAATCTTGGAACGAATTATCACACTAATCAAGGTATACCTGTAAGTTATTTCATCCATGAGGCAAGTCAACTGACATGATTATTTGAGATTTGCAGTTCAGTATTAACTGTCTTAGAGTTACTTCCCTTGCACTTGTTCACATGAATTCTGTTCCATTTGATGAACAATTATTTTGCAATAAAAATTAAGTTGACTATTATGGCATAATGAATTGATATACATTTGAAAATATGAAATACAATTGACTAGATTTTCCACATCCAAATCGTTATGAATATTTAAAAATATGAACCTACATATTTTTTCCATTGAAAGACAAGTAAATCTTGTTTATAATTCATTTAAATGATTATAAAACCAAGTTTATTTGTAATATAATGACTATTTTTACAAATATTCTATTTTAATCAAAAACTATTTTTGTTAGGTAAATTGTTGGTAAAATTATTTATTGAAAGTAATATTGATACTTGAATTATTTTCCTTTTGCTTATGTCAGGTTAAAGATTTATGTGGTCATATAATCTAGTTTTATAAAGTCGGTACATCAATAAGTCTGCAGCTTTATGATGAAAAAAGCATTTATTATACAAATCAAATATTTATTTTTCAACATAATCTCCTTCCTTGTCAATGCACTTAATTCAGTGGTGAATATTAATCATATAGATCAAATATTATACAGTGAAAATTTCAGATCAAAATTCAACTTATAACTATGTGTCAGGTTACAGATTTATTGATCAACCCTTACATTAAAATGTACAGATTTAAATTGTTAAAATATTTTTATTTTTTTTACAGACTTGAAATACTATGTAAATCATAGTGATTGTGAAATGAATTTCATGAAGTTTTTTTTACTAAGCATAATGCAGTCACCTAATTTCTTTAGTATATTGCTTAGAAATTAGGAATATGATCTTTTAAAGTAACATTGAAGAGAGAGTTTTAATGAAATGAGTAGAATATTAAAATTATGAAAGCTATGATTTAAATATGTAATGTAATATCATGTATATTACTTCATCTATTATTTTTTTTACAATTTATCTATTATTTCCTCTCTGGAATTAAAATATATCTGCAAGAAAATCTAACAACATCTTTTTCTATAACAATTTTAGGTATATATCATTATATTCCTTTTTAATTAATTTAATATTTTAATTAATTGGAAATAATGTGAGTACAATTTTTAAATACATATATATATTTTCATAATATGTATCTTAACTCCTATTTTTTTTACAATTTATATATTATTTCTTCTCTGGAATTAAATTTTTTCTGCAAGAAAATCTAACAAAATCTTTTTCTATAAAAGATTTCAGTATATAGCATTGTATTCCTTTTCAATTAATTTAATATTTTAATTAATTGGAAATATTTGAGTAAAAGTTAAAAATACATATATATATTTTTATATGACAGCAAAATCAAAAAGATATTTGTGTTTGTGATGAGGGCAGCCATTATGTAAAATGAAGTGGATGGTGGATATAGATTTGTGTAATGGCGTCTTACAACTGTATCAACTGAAATAAAAGATGAAAAATTTCATAAAATTAATTCAGTGTGGCATGGAATTGAATTTCTTAGTATAGAATATTAAAATGAAACAAATTATATTTTCATGTAAATATTTAGTGTGGAGATATTTTTTACAAACTTAATATTTTGTATAAGATATAAAATCCACCATGTTGTTAGGAAGAGAGGATAAGTATGTCAATGTGAAAGAAAATCTTCCATGATGTGGGCTGTGCCATAAGAAACAAAGAAATTAAAAAGATTCTTCTTACCTTTGTTGGGATCTCCAATATATTTAGTGGTGGTATGTACTGTTCACTGATAATTCAGTTGATACAGGGTCCAATAAGTGAGATAAAACTTAAAACTGGAGATGTGTCTATGAGTGTGACAAAGTAGTAGTCCTAAGAAGTATGGTGTGTGTGTAATGGTTGCATTAGTCAGAGGAAAGAGGGTGTTGAAGTTGTTTATGTGGAATGTTCACAATACGCATCCCTCATTATTCATATATATTTTTCATGCTTGAATTTAAATCTATTTTTCTTCATTTATCAATACAACTGTCTTTAGATTGGATTTTGATACTTTGAATAAAAGATAATGATGTAGAGTTCATTTTGTTTAAATTCTATTATAGAATTTATACTTTCTGCCTTTGTTCCCACAATGCAATGTTCTAGTGAATATGTTATTCATCCTATATGGTTTACATTCTTCTCTCTATCCTTGCTTGGTTCCTCTAAATTCTCTCATTTTCTTCTTGGAATATAAAAGTACATATATCTGGTAAATTATCTTGATTGATCTTGTAGCATATTTAAATTTACATACATTCAGATATTAGCTGTAAGATGTCATCCATGTCCTTAAATTCTATTAAAGAAATATTAATGCTTGTTTCTCTTAAAACATGTAGATTAGAAATAATATGGTTTATAGATTTGTGTATATGCCCAATATCAAGAGGGTTTGTTTTAGAAGGTACCATTTTATTTATCACTCATTTTCTATGTACAGGTAATATATGGTCCTCTCATATATACATATATATACAAAATTTTAAATACATAACATTGTATTCTTTTTTAACTGTGATGAAAGTCGACAGTTCTCTGAAAGCCAAAAGGTTATTTGTTCAGACCAATTCTGAATAGGTTAATGGTGTTAATAAGAAAAGAACGATAGAGAGAGTGGGTGAAGGAAGAGGAACATTTTTCTGTTCTTTTTTACATCACACTATGTCATATAATTCTTTTTTTAAATCAATTCTTGAAATAAAACAAGAAAAAGAACAGACTCTGTTCAAAACCTGCGACGTTGTACATACAATTTTTGACAGCATTTGGCAACATTTGTTTCTGTAATAAGACTATTTGTTTCCAATTAATTTTTCAAGTTAAAATGTTAGAATCAAAAATAAAATGAAAAATATCATCTGAAATGCAATATAATTCATTGGCAAATGAAAAAGTTATAAATATATATATGTAGTGTTTCTTTCTCATACTTTCTATTTTGATATATTGTGAATTGATTTTTAAAAAATGAATAATATGAAGTAGTAAAAAAAGGGGAAAAAAATCTCTTTTTCTTTGCCCCACTCTCTATATCCTACCTTTCTACCTTTAAAAATGCTATGAACCGATTCAAAAAAGTCTGAATGAAAAACCTTTTGCCATTCATAGAAAGTACAAGAATGAAAGAGAAGATATGGAGAAAGAGAAAGAAAGAAAGAAAGCAGACTAGCCTGTGTTTTTAATTAATGTATACACTTCATATATATATTTATAACTTTTTCATTTTCCAATGATTTATGTTGCATTTTGGATGATATTTAAAATTTTATTTTCGATGCAATGATTATTTATTTTGTTTCGGACATTTTAACGGGGATTAACTTGAAAAATCAATTGCAAAGAAATAGTTTTATTACAGAAACAAATATTGACAAATGTAGCCAAATGCTGTCAAAAATTGTATAAACAACATTGCAGTTTTTTAACAGAGTCTGTTCTTTTTCTTGTTGTCATGTAAATTGGAAACTATCTGTTTTTTTTATTTATTTAATTTGTGTTATCACATATATGCACAAAATAGAAATGTTGAGTGTTTATTCACTGTTTTGTGTGTGGCACAGGGGGTAGTGGTCTTGTGTTAGATGTCTGCTGATTGTTCATTTCTACAAGATTTCTTGACTGAGGATATGGGCCAGAAATATCACTCTTACTTAGCTGACTTGAGTGAGACTTGTTGGAGTGCAGATCTGAAGAAGAAAAAATATATATGTATATGTGGATGTAAGTGTGTATGTGAGCATCTACATTTGAGCCACCAATCAGGCATAGGAATTAATAAAATCAATTTTACAAGATTTTAGATATATATGTGTGACATGTAAAAATGCAACTTTATAAGCTAAACATTTTAGTGAAAAATTTTCATGTGCACAAATTATTTATTACTTATTTTTATATTCATTAGCATCTCTAGCTGACATATCAAAATGTGAATTACACCTCTTGCTCAGTGTTGCCAATTTAATTTCTTCATCTAAATCCAGATGTTTTTGGTTATGTCTAGATGTAAGAAACTGCTATTTACATGATTTTTAATGAAATAAGTATTATTTTTATTTAATTTGTAGTAATAAGATAAGTAATATTTTTAATAAATTGAGTAATATTTTAACAAAATAAATGTTGAAGATTAAAGTCACATTTAATTTATTTAAATATATGATAAAATTTCCTAGATTTTAGATATATATCTGGAGAACTAAGATGTTTCTAGGTGTTTGAAGATGTTTTTTTTGAGGAAGTTTTTCGACTCAATTTTATATGTAAACTTGAAAATAAAGTTGGCAACACTGCCCTTGCTAGATCTTCACAAAGGTAAAGAGCTCGCACTTCTATGGTGAGACTTGTTTTTCCATATTTTCCTATTACTTTTATATGGATTGAAATAAAATTTAACAAACTAAAATAAAAAAAAAAACATTGATTCCCCTTATTCTAACCATTCCTCAAGAATTCAAGTTGAGAGATTTGAACTAAGTAAATGAAATTTCCGTTAAACTTTTAAACTTCATTTGATATATTTTTTATTTGATATATTTCTTTATTATTCATTTATTTTCTTTAGAGAATTCTCCTGGATTATTTGTTTGATTTTTTAAAACTTTTGTTGCAAATTCATTTCAATCCTTAATGGTTATTCCAATTATTATACCCCAAAAGATATGTTCATTCTTAATTTACATGTTTCCCAACCTCTGCTATTAGCTATCTCTTTTTTTTTTATTAGATAATGTCTTCTTTACAACCTTTGTTCTATTCTTAATTTTACTTCATTTTTATTAAATTACCTGCTCTTTGTTGGTCATTTGCAGCATTTTCTTCCCTCCAGCTCAGCTCAGTGTCTGATTGAGAAGGTACAGCAGATCTCCAGGTAAAATAATCAGGTGGAATTGATACATTCTGTGTATATGTCTGTTCAAAGCGAAAACAAAAATTATAAGGTACATAGGTGTAAAGTAATGCTTACAAAACATATTCGTCCAGACTACACAAAACAAGAAAACTGTCAAATACCACAAATATTATTTTCATTTTAGCTTCAAGACAGAAGATAAAACACAGATGATTCTGAGGTTAAAAGAAAATGAAATTGTTATGGACAATTTATTTAGCAATTTTACCAAGACAACTTTTTAAAATTTCTCATCTGTATAAGCAGTGAAAGAAGCAATTAAATCCACTATGTTGTTCAAAAAGAAATTAATGTTTGCAGAAATAGTTCAGATAATTAATGATCAAGTTGCAAAAGGTGTCATCCTCATTTTCCCATAACCTAGTATAAATATTTAATAATATATTAAAGATGTGCTGCACAATTTATTCTAGCAGAAAATATGATAATTGAAGATATGGAATGACTGTTTCAGGTTTTCCATATACTGGGGATAATTTAAAATTGTGATGATCTTCAAAAATACTTCAGTTAAGTTAACCTCAGATTCTGGTTTAAATGTAAATAAAGCTTATTTTTGCATTAAAATATGTTTTTTCTTTCTTCAGATTTAACATATCAATGAAATATATTTTTACTTATTGGAAACCAATGGTTTCTAAATGAAAAATCAATCATTATAATTGAAACGGCTTTATACTAAATGTACCGAATCATTGTCAAGGGAATTAAAATAAAATATTTGTTGTTATTTAGTTCAAGTTTTATTGTCTTATTAAAGTTTGTAACACATTTATTTGATAAAGTCATTTTGATGAACATTTATTAAATGAAAAAGTGACCTCATGATTACTTAATTGTGATGGAACTTAAGTTGATCGCTGTGATTTCTACTTTTGTAACAATGAATAAATGTTTGGAGAAAATAAATCAGACGTTTATAGCTTGAAGAGAAATCATTTGAATTCTAATGACATTCTACTCTATCTTCAAACATGAGTGAAATGTTGAAAGAGATTAAAGTTTAGATACTAATTTTTTTTTGTCTGATTTCTATTGTTTTATTAAAACTTGAAGCAGATGAACATAGAATGAAAATGACAAATCTTTTGTACTTACTTGTGATGGAATTTCATTTGATGGTTGTGATTTCTGTAGAAATCCATCTGCAGAATTTAGTTGTCTTCTTGATGCAGTCAATGGAGTATTTGTAGATGGAGTTTGGTTTATTTGCAAAGGATGAGCAGGTCGTGGCCAAGAGTTTTGCTGGTAAGATGGAGCAATCAAGTGTCTCTGCTCACTAACATATCTGTTGGAAGGATCAAGTGCTTGTGCATAGGCCACATTTGGCTGACCATTACATCGAATGATGCAGATTGACAATGAAGCTGTTATGAATACAGCTATTGTCACTGCTATCACTGTAATAATAATGACCAGATTAAGATGCACCTTCTCTTCACTCTCTAGCTCAACAACATTTAACATTTGTGATGTCTTGTTGCTGATAGTCAGTGTTAAAAACAGAGTAGTTGTTGCTGATAGAACTGGGCTACCACTGTCCTTGACCACAATGTCCAGCTGATAGGAGCCAGCATTTTCTGGGCTCAGTTTCCGATTGAAACCTAACAAACCAGTGTACTGGTTCATGGTGAACATCTGCTTGTCATTGCCTCTGATTATTTGATATTTTAGAAATGCATTCTCTTGACTATCACTGTCTGATGCCTTTATTTGGGTGATGTTCTTTGTGTGATGGGGGTAATATGTCACATCCAGATTGTAAGGTTTAACACTGGGAAATGTAAAATATGGAGCATTATCATTTTTATCAGTTACCTCAACAATCACATTGACTGTATTATTCAGAGATGGTGTTCCATTGTCTTTGACAAATACCTGGAACTCATAAGTATTTTGAAACTCATGATCCAGAGACATAATTGCTGATAATAATCCATTTGGGCTTATTTTGAAAGGTAAGAAATGTTTGTTATTGGTGATCAGAGAATATGTGAGTTTTCCTCCAGCTCCCAAGTCTGGGTCAGTGGCATTGATGTAGCCAACAGTAATTCTGGAGTTTTCATTCTCATCAATGAAGAATTTAAAGGTGTCTTTTGTAAATTGTGGTTCAACATCATTGATGTCCATGACTTGAATGGAGAATTTGCTGTTACTATGAAGAGGAGGAGATCCTTTATCTTGACAACTGATCACAACATCATGGTGCTCTTCTTTCTCTCTGTCGAGGGGATTTTTCAGTGTCACTTCATATTTCTTTTTACTTAAATTCTGAAGCTGAAATTTATCATGGTGAAGGTGACATGTAATCTCTCCATTTTGTCCCTCATCATGGTCAGTGACTTTTACATAAGCTATGAAAGTTCCAGCTTTGGCATTTTCCAAAATCTCAACTGTATCCTCATTGGATGCAGAAGGAAAATTTAAATCAATTATTGGAGCAATATTCTCATGGCTTATCATATTTATATTAACTATTACAAATGAATTCAAAGGAGGATTTCCTCCATCCTCAGCTTTTATATATAATTTATGTATTATTTCTTCTCCTGAATTGAACTTTTTCAGTAAGAAAATCTGTCCAGTTGTTTCTACTAACTGAAAGAAAGTTTTAGCCCTTTCAGATGTTTGGTGACTCCAGTG
The DNA here is from genome assembly GCA_006491835.1 of Architeuthis dux. NCBI lineage: Eukaryota > Metazoa > Mollusca > Cephalopoda > Oegopsida > Architeuthidae > Architeuthis > Architeuthis dux. The sequence goes on along the minus strand of VCCN01000738.1, from coordinate 3,122,150 downwards.
ATATGAAACTCGTCCATTTTGTCCAGAATCTAAATCAGTTGCTAATACAACAGCAATAGGTGTAATTTTGCTCTCTTCATTCTTAATTGAAATATTGTAAATTTTTTCAGAAAATACTGGATAATTATCATTAATATCATTTACTGAAATGTGAACATTTAATATGTTTTGCTTGGGAGGAGATCCTGCATCTTTAGCCAAAACTTGTACAACATAAGAGTCTGTTTTTTCTCTATCTAATCTTTCTTCCAATTTTATTCCCAGTTGTGATGTTCCAACAATACTTGGAGTGATAAATAATGTAAATGGTTCATTTTTCTGCTTTTTAAGTTCATAAGAAATCCTTGAATTTACAAATCCAACATCCTTATCAATAGCATTAGGGATTATCTTTTTGGTTCCTATCATCATATCTTCTGAAAATGCAATGTTGATTTGTTTATCTGGAAATTCTGGTTTGTGGTCATTGATATCTTTTATGATGACTTTGATTTCTAAAATCCTCATTGAAGAAGCTCTCTTACGAACAGCTACATCAATAAGCTGAAAGCATTCTTTATTATGTTTACACATTGCTTCTGCATCTAATGTGACTGTTGCATATAATTTGCCGGTTTTCCTTGAGACTTGAAAATACTGTGAACTACCAGCCTTGCCTTGTAGCTGGCTGAATGTGATGAGTTTCTTGTCTTGCTGAGGAATATCATCCATTATTTTAGAATCTGCAGCAATATCTCCAATGTAGGAACCTGGACTCTTCCCTTCTTCCACAGTGTAAGTAAGGTCTACACCAAGACAAATGGTTAATGTACATAGGAGAATATATATCGATCCAAACATGTTTGATTTATTGCCTGGAAAATAATTTTATACATATTATCTTTAAAGTTGAATCATGGTCTCTTGGGAATAAATAATACATGAAAATGTAAAATTCTCTTCAAATAATTATGTTCTTAACACTTTATTATTCTTAAAACATTGATATAAAGTCAATTCAAATTGGACCTTTAGAAGTATAAAAATGTTCATATAGTTATAAATGTTTATGTATGTATTAACCTCATAATGTCCAAAACTATTGGTTGAAGTATAAGTAATTTTTAATTTTTTTGTTTGAGAATGTATAAGCTTTATTCTAAACATTTAGTAGGTGCCAAATCAGTTGACCTGATTATTTGAAATGCGTAATTCAGTATTAAGTGTTTGGGAGTTATTCCCCTTGTACTCGTTTACATTGTCTTAGGTTCATTTGATGAACAATTATATTGTAATTAAAATCAAATTAAATATTATGACTGGATGAATTGATATACATTTTAAAATATGACCATTGAAATAGTATGACTGACTGAACTGCCAATACAAACTTTATTAAGAATATTGTAAAACATGTTTAAAGCCTCCATATCTTTTTGGCTGAAAGATAAAGCAAATCCTGTTGAGATTCTTTCTTAAGAATAAACAACCAAGCCTCTTTATAATACAGGTCTGGTTAGTCACTCAATAGAAAGTATCACATGCCCAACGTCTTTTGGCAGCAAGAAGAATTGGAAAAAGGGGTGATCAAGTTGGGTGGTGATCACTAAAAAGGTCCAACTTTTCAAAAAACAAGCGTGAACACTGCCAGACACAATGGGACCAATTTAGCAGAAACTTACATTGTAAATTGAACACCCCACTAAATATACCTATTTTGGTGGGAATGTTTATATTTTCAGCCCTCTAGCTCCATTCTTCGACCTGTACATGCAACACATATACAGCCAGCCAGACCAACTTGAAAACTGAAGAAACCTATGTTGATGTTGACAGTTTTCGTTTATGGTTTCTAATAAGAGGTATTTTTGTAAGTACTCTATATAAGTGTATAATTTAAAAATTTAATAATTAATACAATTTGATATTATATTCCAAGATTTTTTAAATAAGCTGTTGGCAAAATGATACATTGAAAGATATTTGTATGATTTTTTACATTATCTTTTCTTAAAAGATATGGTAATATAATCCACTACAAAATTATCTATCATAATGATTTTAGTGTATTAAAATGTATTTTCATAGAATTAAATAATTTAATATTTTTATTCTCAGATTTGAAATACAGTGAAATTCACTGGAATTATGAAATAGTTTTCACAGGATTTCATGTTAGATGAATCCATAAAATCTATTTCATATCTGGCTTAGAAATTTAGAATAAGATCCTTTATAGTTTCATGAAAAGAAAGAATTTGAAAATTCCATATCACATAGATCATAAAAGTAAGCAGACTAGCAAAATGATGAAAGCTATGACTGAAATATTCATTTTAAAAATATGTACATAAGTTTAAAATAAATATATTCCTAAATAACATATTTCATATACATACATATCAATAAAATGTATCTGAGTAAATAATGAAGACTGCCATTATGTAAAAGGAAGTGAATATAGATCTGTGTAATGGCGTCTTACAACTGTATCAAGTGAGATTTTAAAAAACAGGAATAAATTGTGTAGAAATAGTTCATTGCTTCATTGAGTAGAATTTTTTTAACATTGAATTTTTAAATTAAATATTTTCCATGTAAATTTCTAGTGTGGATATTTACATTTTACAAATATAATTTTTTAAATCAGAAGATCTGACATGTTGTTCAGAAGAAAGTATGTCAGATCTGAAAAATGGTCTTCTTTATGGTAGCTTTTGCTGAGGAAAAGAGAATTTCACAGAAAAAGAAATTGAAAATTTTACTTACCTTTGTTATGATCTGCAATGTTGTTAATTGTAAGATGTATTGTCCACTGATAATTCTGTATATGTTATGTCCAGTAAATGAGATAAAACTTGAACTGGAGATGTGCGTTTATGAGTGTGACAAAGTAGTTGTCCTAAGAAGTATGGTGTGTGTGTAATGGCTGCATTAGTCAGAGGAAGGAGGGTGTTGAGGTTGTTAATGAGGAATGTAGAAAATACCAACCCAAATTCATGTTTGTCTTATAATTCAGATTAAATTTATTTTTCTTTATTTCTCTACAAAATTGTCATTATATTTAATTTTGATATTTTTAATAAAATATTATGATGGAGAATTGAAGTTGTTTAATTTTTATAAGATTTGTTCTTTTTGCTTTTTTCCCACAATGCAGTGTAGTAGTGAATATGTTATTCGTCCTGTAGGATCTGTATTCTTCTTTCTATCCATGCTGTGTTTCTCTAAATTGTCAAATATTCATTCTTGAAATAGAAGAATACAACTTCCCAGCAGCCCTGATTCATCTTGTAGCCGGTTTTAATTTTTCATACATTCTGCTATTGCATATAAGGCATCATGGCCATGAATTCTATGAAGGAGATTTGAATGCTTTTTCCTAATAACATATAGATTGCAAGGAAAAATGTAGTCCCTAAAATGGTGTATGCCATGTTATATTCAATACTGAAAGTGCCTTTTAAGAATGTATCATTAAATTAAGTTTCCTCTGTACAAATAAAATGGTCTTCTCATATATATTAAACTTTTTTTTAGATATATTAGCATTTTATATATTTTTCTTTCATAAAGTAAATTGGGAATTGCATAGCTTATCATTATATATATTAATCATTTAGTGTTAATATTCCAATAAAACTTAACATTGAAATGTTTCTTGTCAGTGAATATTTATATTGGTAGAATATGATGTAGTACACGTGTGTGTGTTTGTTTGATATCAATGTAGCTTTGTTTATGTAGAGATTATTAGTTCTTGTGTGGCACAGGAGGCAATGGTCTTGTGTTAGAAGTCTGTTGATTGTTCATTTCTATAAGATTTCTGGATTGTGGGTATGGAGCAGAAATATCATTTTTGTTAAGATGACCTGACTGAACTGAAGATTTGGTAGGAGGCAGATCTGAAAAATAAAATGTGCTTATGATAATAATCAGATATAGGAATTATTGAAACAGTTTTTACAAAATTTCAAGATTTTATTATAAGAAGTTTTATTATAGCATATGAAGATGCAATTATACAAGCTAAATATTCTATTAAAATGTTTAATCTACAGTAACTAGTGATATAAAAAGGTGTCATTCTGCAGCATGATAATGAAAGACTGTAATCAGTAAGAAAAACTCAACAGAAGATTTAGACTGGGAGGTTTTACCCAACATGCCCTACTCACCTGATGTTATGCCACCAGACTACCATTTGTTCAGATTCTGGAACGCTTTCTAAGTGGTAAAACTTTCTGAAATATTGATGAGGTCAAACATGGGCTAAGAGAATTCTTTTCATCAAACCCTGCTATCTTTTACAGAAAGAGTATTGGAAATCTCATTTCAAGATGGATAGCTGTGTTAACTAACAATGGCTTTTATGTAATTGATTAGACAATAAATGTTTTTTAATAAAAGATATTTTTCTTTCCCTAAAATAAAAACAAAATTACTTTCCCTTACACCCAATATAATTAATATGTGTTTATATTTTTATTTTATTTAATACCACCCTTTTGAAATTACCTGATGTTTCTTGGTCATTTGCAGAATTCTCTTCTCTCCAGCTTAGCTCAGTATCTGACTGGGAAGGTACAGCAGATCTCCAGGTGAAGTAATCAGGTGGAATTGATACATTCTGTGTATACATCTGGTAA
>VCCN01000738.1:3088298-3100334 GCA_006491835.1 Architeuthis dux | reverse complement strand
CATTATATTCCTTCTTAATTAATTTAATATTTTAATTAATTGAAAATAATGTGAGTAAAAAGTTAAAAATGCATATATATATTTTTATATGCCAGAAAAATCAAAAAGATATTTGTGTTTATGATGAAGGCTGCCATTATGTAAAATGAAGTGGATGGTGGATATAGATTTGTGTAATGGCGTCTTACAACTGTATCAAAGGAAATAAAAGATGAAAAATTTTATAAAATTAGTTCAAGATGGCATTGAATTGAATTTTTTAGTATAGAATATTTAAATGAAACATTATATTTTTATGAAATTTTCAGTGTGGAGATATTTTTACAAACTTAATTTTTCATACAGGATATCATAAAATCCACCATGTTGTTGGGAAGTGAGAATAAGTGTGTCAAATGTGAGAGAAAGTCTTCCATGATGTTTGGGCTAAAGGAAACAAAGAAACAGAAAAAAATCCCACTTACCTTTGTTGGGATCTCCAATATATTTGGTGTAAGATGTACTGTCCACTGATAATTCAGTTGATACAAGGTCCAATGTGAGATAAAACTTATAACTGGAAATGTGTCTATGAGTGTGACAAAGTAGTAGTCCTAAGAAGTATGGTGTGTGTGTAATGGTTGCATTAGTCAGAGGAAGGCGGTTGTTGAAGTTGTTTATGTGGAATGTTCACAATACCCATTCCCCTCAATACCCATATATATGTTTCATGTTCAAATTTCAATTTATTTTTCTTAATTTATCAATACAATTCTCTTTAGATTTAATTTTGATACCTTGAATAAAAGATGATGATATAGAATTTAGTTTGTTTAATTTATATTATTAAATTTATATTTTCTGCCTTTGTTCCCACAATGCAATATTCTAGTGAATATGTTGTTCATCCTGTATGATCTGCCTTCTTCTCTCTATCCTTGCTTGGTTCCTCTAAATTGTCTTATTTTATAAAAAAAATACAATTAACTTGTAAATTATTTTGATTGATCCTGTAGCGTATTTGAATTCTGATATCACCTGTAAGGTGTTATTCATGTCCTTGAATTCTATTAAGGAAATATTAAAGTTTCTTTTTTCTTAAAATATGTAGATTAAAAATAATGTAGGCTATACATTTTTGTAAACTAATCTATGCCCAGTATCAAGAGGGTTTGTTTTAGAATATGCCATTTCATTTATCACTAATTTTCGATGTGAAAGTAATATATGGTCCTCTCATATATATATTAAAAATTTTAGATATATAACATATAGATATAGTCCTTTTTATGAAATTCAGAGAATGGATAATTTTATATCCGAAAGAATATGATAATTATAAAGACATTTTTAATTGGGAACCTATATTTGTTTGGCACCAGTTGGACTTGATTGCAAAACAAGCAGCCTAAATCATGTAAATAAATGAAGAAATGAGCAGCATGTGGGGATTGAACCCATGTCCACTTTGGAAGCAGCCTTGATGTGTGTTCTATCCCTGCACACCGCTCATTTCTTTACTTATTTACATGATTTAGGTCGCTCATTTCGCAATCATATCAAACCAGTGCTGAGTAAATATGGGTTCCCAATTAAAAATATCTTTATAATTATCATTCCTTTTTATGAAGTAAATTGGAAAATTTTGGGATTTATTCAATTTTTGTTAACTCATATATGCACAGAATGAAATGTTGGGTGTTAGCAAATATTTATATTTGTGGAATATGATACAGTAATTGTGTATGTGTATTTGTGAATTGGTATATGTTTGATGTAAATATATAATTCTGTTTTTGTGAATGGTCTATACAGAGAGCGTATTCACTGTTTGGTGTGTGGCACAGGGGGCAATGGTCTTGTGTTAGAAGTCTGTGGGTTGTTCATTTCTATAAGATTTCTGGATTGTGGGTATGGAGCAGAAATATCATTTTTGTTAAGATGACCTGAATGAACTGAAGACTTCATAGAGGACAGCTCTGAAAAAACAAAAAATATATATATACAGAGGAAGTCACTATGTATGTGTTGGTATGAGAGTTGGCAAAAAGTAAAAAGTCAAATAGTAGAAGCACACAAAGCATACCAAAATGAACACAAAAGTCTCAGGATTCCAAATCTAGTCCTCAACATAGTCGTCTACCTTCTCAATCATGGTATTCCACCTTTGAATGAGGGAATGTATAACCGCCTCATAGAAGCTTCTTTGCTGCTTTTTAACCATGTGCAGGTTGCCTCATCATCATTGGAGAAGTGCTGTCCTCTGAGTGCCTCCTTCATAGGCCCAAACAGATGAAAGTTTGAGGGCACGAGGTCAGGATTGTTGGGTGAATGAGGCAAGGTTGTGCAGCCATGACTTGTGATTGCTTGTCTGGTCTTGAAGTTTTGACAATGTGCTCACGTAGGAGTCAGAATTGATAGTGGTGCTGTTGGGAATCCACACTAACAGTATGACTCCCTTCTGGTCCCAAAACAAGAAGCTTCTATGAGGTGATTATATATATTATATTGAGGACTAGATTTAAAATTCAGAGATTTTTGTGTTCATTTTGGTATGCCTTGTGTGCTTCTACTATTAAATCTATTGTAATTAAAGAACAGGCATTACTATTTGATCGACCCTAGTATGTGAATATCTGCATTTGCACTATTATATCAGATTGAAATCAATCTGACAAAATTTCAAGATGTTATTAAGCACCAGTATAACATGTAAAGATGCCACTATATAAGCAAAACATTTTGCTGAAAACTTTTAATGGGTACAAATAATTTATTACTTATTTTTTTACCAGATTTTCCTATTAAAATAAAATTTAATAAAACATAAACACTGAATCACATTATTCTAAGTTGAGAGATTTAAACTAAAAAAAATACAATTTACTTTGAACTTATTAACTTTATTTGATATATTTCTTTATAATTTCTTTCAGAGAGGTCTCGTGGATTATTTGCATGGTTTTCTTTTCTATGATTGTAAATTTACTTCAACCCTTATTGGTTATTCCAGGTTTTATGCCCCTAAGTATATATTCATTCTTGTTTTATATGTTTCCCTACCTCTGCTATTATTTACATCTTTTCATCAGATAATAACTGTCTTCTTTACAACCATTGTTCTGCCTTAATTTTACTTCATCTTTATTAAATTACCTTCTCTTTGTTGGTCATTTGTTATATTTTCTTCTCTCCAGCTCAGTTCAGTGTCTGATTGAGAAGGTACAGCAGATCTCCAGGTGAAATAATCAGGTGGAATTGATACATTCTGAGTATATGTCTGTTCAAAGAGAAAACAAAGACAGATCTAGTTAGTCACTCAATGGAAACTGTCATGTGATTAACACCTTTTGGCAGTATGCCATGTTGGGGTTGATCAATTAAAAAATTGGAAAAATGGATGATCAATGAATAAGTTACTTCTCTCGCCTTTTCAAATTTTCAAAGGGAAAACAGGCATGAACACTGCCAGACACAAAATAAGAGATCAATTTAGCATAAACTTACAATGTAAATTGAACCTCCCACTAAAAGCCTATGTTGCGGGTAAATTTTAAAAAAAAAGAAGTTTTTTCCTAGATATAATAAGGAGTGAAGTTTAAATTTTCAGCTCTCTTGCTCCATTGGTGCAGCCTGTACACATGATACATACATAGCCAGCCAGCCAGCCAGCCAGCCAGACCAACTTAAAAACTGAACAAACCTATGTTGATGTTGACTATGTTGATGTTGACTATGTTGATGTTGACTATGTTGATGTTGACAGTTTTGGTTGACAGTTTCTAATTATGAAATATATAAGCCTAAGGTAATGCTCACAAAAGATATCTACGCCTACAAAACAAGAAAATTGTCAAATAATCACAAATATTTCTTTCATTTTAGTTTCAGCTAAAGATTATTTCAGATAAAATTCAAATGATTCTGAGGTTAAAAGAAAATGAAATTGTTGTTTACTGCATATGCTGGTATATAAAACTGTCATTTAATTAAAAACAAAAAAAACTGTGCAAATATTACACTGTGCTGGTATTATGACCAGGTGGCCGTCTACCAAAGCTTAATATGGACTGTTGTGGGGCTTGAATAGTCTGGCACATACAGTATTTAGCAATTTTACTGTGACAGCTTTTCTTATATACATAGGCAGTGAAAGAAGCAATTAAATCCACTGTGTTGTTCAACAAAAAATTAATATTTGCAGAAATAATTCAAATAATTGTTTAATAATCAATTGTAAAAAATATCATACTCATTTTCCCATAGACTATTACTTATATCTAATAATATATTAAAGATGTGCCACTAAATTTATTCCAGTAGATAATATAATATTTAGAGATATTCAGAAAGATTTATTAAAATGATTGTTTCAGGTTTTCCATAGACTGAGGATTTCAGTTGTAATGGTTTTCAAAAATACTTCAGATGAAAACATACTTTTATGGAAATAAAGCTTATTTTCCCATTCAAATCACAGTTAATATGTTTTTTCTTTCTTCAGATTTAACATATTAATATAATATATTTTTACTTACTGTAAACCAGTAGTTTCTAACTGAAAAATCAATCATTTTAATTGAAACAGCGTTATACTAAATGTACTGAAACAATGACAAACATGCAAATAAACAAGTAAATGAAAATAAACTTAATTTGTTATTATTTAGTTTTATTGTCTCATTAAAATTTGTAACACATTTATTTGATAAAATCATTTTGATGAACATTTATTAAATGAAAAGGTGGCCTCTTGATTACTTAATTGTGATGGAGCTTCAGTTGATGGCTATGATTTCTATATTTGTAACAATGAATAAATGTTTGGAGGAAATAAATCAGACATTTATAGCTTGAAGTGAAATCATTTGAATTCTAATGATATTCTGCTCTATCTTCAAACATAAGTAAAATATATAAATAGACTGAAGAGAAGATATCAATTTGTTTTTTGGTCTTACTTTTGTTTTATCAAAACTTGGAACAGACAAACAAACAGAAAATAAATAAGCAATCTTATGTACTTACTTGTGATGGAACTTCATTTGATGGTTGTGGTTTCTGTGGAAATCCATCTGCAGAAGTTAGTTGTCTTCTTGATGCTGTCAATGGAGTATTTGTGATTGGAGTTTGGTCTGTTGGCATAGGATGAGCAGGTCGAGGCCAAGAGTGTCCCTGGTAAGATGGAGCAATCAAATGCCTCTGTTCACTGACATATCTGTTTGAAGGATCAAGTGCTTGTGCATAGGCCACATTTGGCTGACCATTACATCGAATGATGCAGATTGACAATGAAGCTGTTATGAATACAGCTATTGTCACTGCTATCACTGTAATAATAATGACCAGATTAAGATGCACCTTCTCTTCACTCTCTAGCTCAACAACATTTAACATTTGTGATGTCTTATTGCTGATAGTCAGTGTTAAAAATAGAGTAGTTGTTGCTGATAGAACTGGGCTACCACTGTCCTTGACCACAATGTCCAGCTGATAGGAGCCAGCATTTTCTGGGCTCAGTTGGCGATTGAAACCTAACAAACCAGTGTACTGGTTCATGGTAAACATCTGTTTGTCATTGCCTCTGATTATTTGATATTTTAGAAATGCATTCTCTTGACTATCACTGTCTGATGCCTTGATTTGGGTGATGTTCTTTGTGTGATGGCGGTAATATGTCACATCCAGATTGTAAGGTTTAACACTGGGAAATGTAAAATATGGAGCATTATCATTTTTATCAGTTACTTCAACAATCACATTGACTGTATTATTCAGAGATGGTGTTCCATTGTCTTTAACAAATACCTGGAACTCATAAGTATTTTGAAACTCATGATCCAGAGACATAATTGCTGATAATAATCCATTTGGGCTTATTTTGAAAGGTAAGAAGTGTTTGTTATTGGTGATCAGAGAATATGTGAGTTTTCCTCCAGCTCCCAAGTCTGGGTCAGTGGCATTGATGTAGCCAACAGTAATTCTGGAGTTTTCATTCTCATCAATGAAGAATTTAAATGTGTCTTTTGTAAATTGTGGTTCAACATCATTGATGTCCATGACTTGAATGGAGAATTTGCTGTTACTATGAAGAGGAGGAGATCCTTTATCTTGACAACTGATCACAACATCATGGTGATCTTCTTTCTCTCTATCAAGAGGATTTTTCAGAGTCACTTCATATTTCTTTTTACTTAAATTCTGAAGCTGGAATTTATCATGGTGAAGGTGACATGTAACCTCTCCATTTTGTCCCTCATCATTGTCAATGACTTTCACATAAGCAATGAAATTGCTAACTTTGGCATTTTCAAAAATCTCAACTTTGTTCTTATTGGATGTAGAAGGAAAATTTATTTTGATAGTTGGAGCAGTGTTCTCATGGTTTATCACATTTACATAAACTATTGCAATAGAGCTTAATGAAGGACTTCCCCCATCCACAGCTTTTATATATAATTTGTGCATTATTTCTTCTCCTGAATTAAACTTTTTCTGCAAGAAAATCTGCCCAGTTGTTTCTACTAATTGGAAGAAAGATTTTGCTATTTCTGGTGTTTGGTAACTCCAGCGATATGAAACTCTTCCATTTGGACCTGAATCTAAATCAGTAGCAGATAAAGTAGCAATGGGTGTGACTTTGCTCTCCTCATTTTTAATTGAAATGTTGTACATTTTCTCAGAAAATACAGGTGAGTTATCATTAATATCCTTGACTGAGATGTGAACATTTAATATGCTTTGTTTTGGAGGATATCCTGCATCCCTAGCCACAACTTGGACTAAATAAGAGTCTTTTGTTTCTCTGTCTAATTTCTCTTCTAATTTTATCCATATAATTGATGTCCCCTCAATACCAGGAGTGATAAATAATGTAAATGGTTCATTTTGCATCCTTTTAAGTTCATAAGAAATCTTTGAATTCACAGATCCAATATCTTTATCAATAGCATTAGGGATCAGTATTCGTGTTCCTATCCCAACATCTTCATCAAATTCAATGTTAATTTGTTTATCTGGAAACTCTGGTTTATGGTCATTGATATCTTTTATGATGACTTTGATTTCTAAAATCCTCATTGAAGAAGATCTCTTACGAACAGCTACATCAATGAGCTGGAAGCATTCTTTATTACGTTTACACATTGCTTCTGCATCTAATGTGACTGTTGCATATAATTTGCCTGTTTTCCTGGAGACTTGAAAATATTGTGAACTGTCTGTGTTACCTTGTTGTAGTTGACTGAATGTGATGAGTTTTTTGTCTTGTTGGGGTATATCATTCATTACCTTAGAATCTGCAGCAATATCTCCAATGTAGGTACCTGGACTTTTTCCTTCTTCCACAGTATAAGTAAGGTCTACACCGAGACAAATGGGTAGTGCGCATAGGAGAATATATATCAATCCAAACATGTTTGATTTATTGCCTGGAAAATGATTTAAATCATTAGCATTTGGAAATAAATAATACATGAAAATGTAAAATTCTCTTCTAATAATAATGTTCTTAGTACTTTGTTATTCTTAGGATTTTTAGATAAAGTAATTTTAATTGGATCTTTAAAGGCACACTTTAGAAATACAAAAATACAAAAATATTCTTATATTTGTAAATGTTTATGTATGTATTAACCTCATAAGGTGGACATTTTCATTTATCTGAATTTCTGTCCATATTAAACTGATAGAAATGAAGTGTGTGACTATTTTACCCAGAAGACTATCTGTATATGCCTTTACCTGTCAGCTAACACCCAATTAAGTACAAAGAAGAATAAATTGACTACTTTCATATTTTAGTAACAAATGTCCTTTGTAAAGATAAAGAATAGGATTGTTGATGGTATTTAATTTTGTTTATTTTTTTGCAGTCACTCAGTGAAATATATTCATCTAATTACAAAAGGAAAACTTAGTAGATACTGATCATAATAATGCTTACAGTGTTTGTTGAGTATAATTTAAAACTTATGTTGATTCCATCATGGATTTGACTGTTATGTAATTGATTTGGTTTCTCACTTTAAGGTATCAACAAAATACATAGAGATGCCATCATAAAGGCAAATAAATGTTTCAAGATGTAATAGCAACATTTAATAACCAATAGATTTTATTCAGGAAATATAAGATAATAATTAGAATATCATAGCAGTAGCAGCAATAGAAGGTTAGCTGGGAAAAAAGCAACAAGCAATTTTAGTGTTAAAAAAGGTATAATGTTGTAAGTTGACCCAGGTAATAAGTACACATAATATTACTCTAGTGGTTCAAATATATATTGATATGTTGCAGATTATCCTAATGGAAGAGAAATTTTAAATCAAATGATCAAGAGGCAACAAAGTCAATTTGAAACTTGACATATACTTTGGAGCCACTAATGAACAGGTCACTAAATGTTTAATACATTTTCATTGATCACCATCTTTAAAAATTAAATCAATCTAATTTTATCTGATCAGATTAATTTGCACGTCTTAAGTATTTAAAATAAAAAAAGGGTTTATTCTTATAATGACTGTGTTCATATGTAATATATTATATTAACACACAAAAAACCCCAAGGTAAATGCCAATGTCATTTTTAATAAAAAAATATGCCTGCAATTTATCCACAAATGTTAACATTGAAATTAAAAACAAATAATGGCAATCTTACAAATTGCATGAGTTATTTGCTCTTTCATCTTAAATCTTCTTTTTCTTTACTTGTAAAAAATGTTAAAACTATGTATTTACTTTTCTTTACAAAAAATAAATAAATTTGTAGTTTTAATTTGATCAAAAGTTTATTTAATCAAAACAAGGATAAAAACAACTATTTTTTTACAATCAAAAGTTTATGTTATCAAATTGTAATTAAAATAACTAAATACATAGTTTTATTCATTAATTAGGCAATTTCACTGATTAGGCGCAACATATATGGATTTTGAGGTTGAACATTATCATGATATTGTAAAAATGTAAGCATGATTTTATGACATTGTGGCGCCTTCAAATGGTTCACATAACAATGAGTATTATTTGCTTTTGCTATACCAAAGACAGAGTATATAGACTTTCTTTTTAATCATTTCTTACATTAGATATGTAGATAAAATAAAGTTCAATTATTGATAGCATCTTCCCAAATTCTATCAGAATTGCACTGCAGAGAAGTGTGAATGTTCCACAAAGAAAGATTAATTTTTCATTCTACCAGAGACTTATTTAGGAATGTCTAAGTTTAATTCTATAATATTAACTTCAGATCAGCTACCATGATTATTTGATATTTACTAATCTTAGGTTAGTATAGCACATGGTGAGGAGGAATTAGGCGAGGATGATTGTGTTATGCTAATCTTACAGGTTCTGCCAGCCTTGAAAATCAACATTCAAAATCCTGTATTTTACTTTGGCTTGAACACCGACCGGTGACACTGGTGGGACATAAATAACTTATTTCATCCATGAGGCAAGTCTATTTACATGATTATTTGAGATTTGCAGTTCAGTATTAACTGTCTTAGAGTTACTTCCCTTGCACTTGTTCACATGAATTCTGCTCCATTTGATGAACAATTATTTTGAAATAAAACCAGGTTAAATAATATGAAATGCATAATGAATTGTTATACATTTAGAAATATGAAATGTTGAAACAATACAATTGACTAAATTTCCCACACCCAAATCGTTTCAAATATTTTAAAATATAAGTCTCCATATTTCTTTCATTGAAAGACAAGCAAATCCTGTTTATAATCCATTTAAATGATTATAAAACCAAATCTATTTGTAATATAATGACTATTTTTGCTAGTATTCTATTTTAATTAAAAATTGTATTTGTTAGGTAAATTTTTGGTAAAATTAATCGTTGAAAGTAATATTGATTCTTGGATTTTTTTCTTTTTGCTTATGTCCGGTTAAAAATGTATGTGGTCATATAAACTAGTTCTATAAGAGTGGACTAATTTTAACTCAAGTAGGTACATCAATAAGTCTGCAGCTTGATGATGAAAAGCAGATTTATTTTACACAACAAATATTTATTTTTCAATATAATCTCCTTCCTTGTCAATGCATTTATTCAGTGGTGAATATTAATCATATAGATCAGACATTATGCAGATCAAAGTTCAGCTAATAACTACATTTCAAGCTATGGATTTATTGATCCACCCTCATATTAAAATATATAGAGTTAAACTATTTTAATTTTTATCACACACATATTGTGAAACTCAAAGTGATTGTGTAATGAATTTAACAAGAGTTGAAGTTTTTTACTAAGCATAAAGCAGCCATCAAATTTCTTTAGTATATTGCTTAGAAATTAAGACTATGATCTTTTAAGTAACATTGAAAAGAGAGTTTTAAAGAAAAGAGCAGAATATCAAAATTATGAAAGCTATGATTTAAATATATTATATGATATGTATGTTACTTCAACTATTCTTTTTTTTTCACCATTTATGTATTATTTCTTCTCTGGAATTAAAATATATCTGCAAGAAAATCTAAGAGCATCTTTTTCTATAACAATTTTAGGTATATATCATTATATTCCTTTTTAATTAATTTAATATTTTAATTAATTGGAAATAATGTGAGTAAAATTTTAAAATACATATATATATTTTATATAGCAACAAAATCAAAAAGATATTTGTGTTTGTGATGAGGGCAGCCATTATGTAAAATGAAGTGGATGGTGAATATAGATTTGTGTAATGGCGTCTTACAACTGTATCAAAGGAAATGAAAGATGAAAAATTTGATAAAATTAGTTCAGTATGACATTGAATTGAATTTCATAGTATAGAATATTTAAATGAAACAAATTATATTTTATGAAAGTATTCAATGTGGAGATATTTGTTTTACAAACTTACTATTTAATACAAGATATTATAAAATCCACCATGTTGTTGGGAAGAGAATAAGTATGTCAAATGTTAAAAAATGTCTTTTGTGTGTTATGTTATAAGAAACAACAAAACTAAAAAAATTCTTCTTACCTTTGTTGGTATCTCCAATATATTTTGTGGTGGTATGTACTGTTCACTGATAATTCAGTTGATACAGGGTCCAATAAGTGAGATACAACTTAAAACTGGAGATGTGTCTATGAGTGTGACAAAGTAGTAGTCCTAAGAAGTATGGTGTGTGTGTAATGGTTGCATTAGTCAGAGGAAAGAGGGTGTTGAAGTTGTTTATGTGGAATGTTCACAATACGCATCCCTCATTATTCATATATATTTTTCATGTTTGAATTTCGATTTATTTTTCTTCATTTATCAATACAATTGTCTTTAGATTTAATTCTGATACTTTGAATAAAAGATGAGGATGTAGAGTTCAATTTATTTAATTTTTATTATAAAATTTCTACTTTTTGTCTTTGTTCCCACAATGCAATGTTCTAGTGAATATGTTATTCATCCTATATGGTTTACATTCTTCTCTCTATCCTTGCTTGGTTCCTCTAAATTGTCTTATTTTTACTCTTAGAATAGAAAAATACTATTATCTGGTAAATTATCTTGATCTTTTAGCATATTTGAATTCTGATATTACCAGTAAGATGTCATTCATGTCCTTGAATTCTATTTCTTAATGCATGTTGATTAGAAATAATGTAGTCTATACATTTGTGTAAACTAATCTATGGCCAATATCAAGAGGATTTTCTTTAGAATGTAACATTCCATCTCTCATCAATTTTCTATGAACAGGTAATATATGGTCCTCTCATATATATATTAAAATTGTTAGATATATAACATTGTATTCCTTTTTATGAAGTAAATTGGAAAGTATCTAGTTTTGGGATTTATTTAATTTGTGTTATCTCATATATGCACAAAAAAGAAATGTTGTGTGTTAGCAAATATTTATATTTGTAGAATATGATGCAGTGATTGTGTATGTGTACTTGTGTATTGGTATATGTTTGATATAAATACATAATTCTCTCCTTTTTTTACATGATTTATTTACTGTTTGGGGTGTGGCACAGGGGGTAGTGGTCTTGTGTTAGAAGTCTGTTGATTATTCATT
>VCCN01000738.1:3040456-3053298 GCA_006491835.1 Architeuthis dux | reverse complement strand
TATATATATATATATATGAGAGTTCTCACACTGTCTGTCTGTTTCTCACACTATAGGAACCACTTAAACATGGGCACAGCCCAATCAAATTTGGCATACATACTCTATGGACCTAGGCAAAGGTTGTAAAGTAAAACCTTTTTCCAAAATCTTTTTTAAGGGTTTAGAGGTGGGTGGGTTTGTTTACATTGTAACTATAATGCTAAACTGGACCCTTACTTTCCATTCAATATATGTATATACATATATTCTTACTTTATATGGTTACATATAATTCTTTAAGGGATAAAAAATGAAGGGAAAATTGTTTCCCCTTTAAAAGATCAAAAGTGAAGGGAAACATTTTTTTCCTTCTGGTTTGTTTAAAAATGGGAAATAAAAATTAATAACCACTACATGGTAAAATTCAGTGACATCCTCTGTATCAGTCAAGAATCAATGTTTTGCTCTTTGGACATATTTGAAATTAACTCTGTCGATTTATTATGATAGAGTTAAAATTGGAAGTGTAATTGAAAATATAATGTTAAGTAAGTATCATGAGTTATTCCCCTTAGGCAGAAGAGTTCTTATCCACTTCCAGTAAGGGGCACTGTTTTACATCTGGTATTGTGTTATTAGGAGATCAGAGAGCTCGAGAACACACGTGTGTGAATCGCGGACCGCATACATTTTATGAATAAAGGACCTGTAAGTACATCTTCTGTTTGCATTTTTAATCTGTTAATATCTGTCATTATACCAAGCTTATATGTAAAATGTGATACCTTCAGCTCAGCAGATATATCATTATATAGAACAGTCTACTACTACTAATAATAATCAGCCTTTGAAGTCCGTGATTAGTTATCAGCCTTCCCCTAGGTCTACCAGGTTGTTTGCTCCTGAGTGTCATAGTACTAAAACATTCTAAACTTATCCAAATCATTACACCATCTTATTTTTTGTCAGCCACAATTTTGCTTATGATCTCAAGGGATTCATGTTGTTAGTCTTGATGTTCAGTGAATGTCTGATACTCTTGCAACATGACCGGTCCATTGCCATTTGAGTTTGCAAATGGCTTCTAGGATATCTCTGATATCTGTTTGCTCTCTAATATATTGTACTATTTTGTGATCTTAGTTTGAGAGCCAATTTCTTGGTTAAGTTCCATGTTTCAGCTCCATAGGTGACTGGGAAGATGTATTGGTTGTAGACTCTTCTTTTCAAGACCAATGGAATCTTCTTCTTGAAGTTTGAACTTGCTCTGGCAAAAGCTTGCCAATGATTCTTCACTTGATTTCTTGTTTTTTTTTAGGATCCCATATAAATATATAAATATAAAGGAATATATTCCTATACAATAACCAGAGACCATTTACTTTTATAAATAGCTAATTCTATTGTATAGTTCTGATTAGAGGATGTTTATAGGATAAGCATTAAGCAAGAGGCTTGGGTAATGTTGTTATATTAAATTGTTTTCCTTCTTCATTTATTCTATTTTCACCTGATTCTAATTATTTCTATGGAAACTGGCTAATAAAGCCTGTATATTAATATAAAATCAATTTTCTGTGTGTGTGTCCATTCATAATATTGTACAGTTGCTGTGGCATGTGACTAAGGGTGGACTGTATTTTGAGGTTCACTGATTAGGACTCCAAAAACTAAGAAAGAAATGGAAGTGAGTTGGTTAAATAAGAGGTGGCGAAACAACTTGTGGTAAAAGTAGCAGGAGCAATATCCAACCAGAGGTGCTGAGTTCAATAAGTGCTAGAAGAAGCAATCTTTGAGAAAGTTACACATGGTGAAGAAGAAGTTGGCTTTAGCAGTAACAAAAGAGGAAGGCAATTTTCCATACGAGGTAGCAAGTGAGAAAAACAAAGAAAAGGTGCAGGGACTGTTTTCTTTTTGATGGAAAAGTGGACTCTAAAAGTTGCAGACTTAAAGACCGGTGTGGCTGAGCCTCTCTTTTTCCTGTAAGTGTTAATATTAGTCTTTTTACCATATTAAAGAGAGAAGGTACCATCATCAGTCTTGTAAACTTTTGTGTGTCTCTATTATTTCTGTTTACATAACTTCTTATGTTCTACACTAACCCCAAAATACATGCTACAAGCCTCAACAGTAGGGTAACAAAATAAGGTATTCAAAACTATTAGGTCAGTTTAATTAAATTTTATATATAGATTTGTTGAAGAACATTTTTGGGAAAAAAAAGATTTTTTTGTTTTAAAATTAAACCTTTTAAGTTTTTAATTCTGATTTCAAACAGAAGAAAAGCCTTTTCCTACAGTGACACACTCAAAATTTAAGCTATCATATAAATATTCACCATAGCAGAATAAAGGCAGAATGGAAAAATGTGGTTCTTTTATTATTAATTTTGTGACTAGTTTTTTAAATCTTATTTTTTGTTGCTTTTTATCGCAATGTTCAGGTTGTTGTTACATTCTTCAAGCAGCATAGATTAGAAATAATGAATAAGCTTTCAAAGAGGTTCCTTACTTACTGAGTAGCCCAAGGCAAAGAATAAGACATTGGATTATTATTTATGCATTTAAAGAAAGGAGCCTGAGATGCCACAAAATATAGCAGCAAGATCTGGAGTCAAAAGTATTCAGTGAATTATGGAATAACAGGAATCAAATAGCTATTATAGAGAAGACTTAGGGATTTAGATTAAAATAAAACATTCTAAAAAACGTGGGCCACAAACACACTCTCTCACTCTCTCACTACAAAGTATCCAGCCATTTTGAATATCTCGAGAACCGGTTGCGCAGCCTTGCAGTAACTTGGCAACCAATCACAGAGGACCTTACTGCATATGCATGAACAGACATTTTCCCGTGGGGTAACTCAGTCGGCAGTGAGATGCCATTGAGTGAGTTTGTGACCTTGTTGCATTCAAAATGACTGAGCCTGCCCATTCTTCACATTGCCTCACACAGGTCTGTCAGCACTCACTACAGTCCAGATATGGTTCTGCAATTTCTGATTTTTTGGAAAACATTGCCTCACACAGGTCTGTCAGCACTCACTACAGTCCAGATATGGTTCTGCAACTTCAGGTTTTTTGGAAAACATTGCCTCACACAGGTCTGTGAGCACTCACTACAGTCCAGATATGGTTCTGCAACTCCTGTTTTTTTGCTGTTGAAAGGAAGGAGATTTCAGACTGTGGTTGAGATTAAGGAGAACGTAATGAGGCAGTAGATGGCAATCCTGAAAGAGGACTTTTCAGAATGTTTTAAAAAGTGGGATAAGTGTGTGAGGTCCCATGGGAGTACTTTGAAGGGGACTAAGGCACAATTGCCCTAAGTAGGCTATTTTTGTTAATATCAAATGGCTGGATACTTTCTGAACAGACTTTGTATATATGCATGTGGGTGGGTATAACTTTATAAACAAAGATAGGGCCTGCTTGGTGGGTGAAGTAGTTGTGTATTTTCCATCATTGCCAGTTGTTGGTGTTCAAGTTCAAGTAAAAGCCAGGACCTACCCACTTGGAAGATTAGTGCAACACAATCTTCCTATTCCCAATTTCTCCCTCATTTAGCCTTGTGCCAGACTAAGGTGAGCTTCTATAATAACCAAAGAGACAATTTGCTTTATTCCCTTATATAATTCTGATGGGATGATGTTCATTAAGTAAATAAATCTAAGCACCAATAAATGACACTAAAAATAAGATCTGTAAAGAAATCAAAAACAAACCTGTTTACATTGATTAGTTGCTATAAAAAAAACATATACATATACTAGTAAGGTTACTCTGTGTTGTGCAGGTTAAAACGGCTTCTGAATACAGGTTTCCCCTTCTATATGAAAGTAGAGCATTTCTATAAAAACCTTCCGTCAGCGGAAATGGCATAAACAAAGAAGCAATTACCCTTAATTTTATATTGGAAAAATCTTTGAGCATTTTCAGACCCCAAAAATGGTAATGATGGTATGTTAAGCTGAGTTGTCAGATGTTGGGGTGGTGGGAGTTATTGGAGACTGGGGTGTAGGTGAGAGCGGGAGAGGGTGTGTGCTGCCTCTATAATGGCTTACTGGCAAACAAATGTTGAACACTATTCTCGCTTTTCGCCTTTTGTGGGATAAAAAGTGGCGCAAAGCGAACATTCAAAAAGTGTGTAAATACCTGTACTTTAGTTAATATATCCACACCTTTAGTATATCAGGTATTTATTGTGCCTGATGAACACTTAAAAATGCAAGATAAATATAAGGAATCTACTATAACTTCTTTTTAAAACGGCAATTTCAGACTTTTGCAAATATCTGTTGTAATGTTTATGTATGTATGTATATGTGTATGTTTAAGTTAATAAACACGCTGAATCAGAACCTACCCAACAGACCCCATTTAACTGTTTCCGGTACTGGAAATAGGAGCTCGGATATGGGAGCGGGTAGGCTCTCTCTTCTTTGTTTATTTCTCTTCTTTTTCTAAACAGAGCTAATACAGTTATGAACCAAATGCTTCAACTAAACACAGCTCAAACAGAAACTAAAAACAAGCAACAAAGGCACTAATATCAGAAAACATTACATCTGTAGCAAACAATGATTAGATAAATAAGTGCTCAGTTCCTGTCTTTTGACTAGCTGTAAAATTCAACTGCTTTATCATGCAATCAATTCTCTTAATGTGATCAGGAGTCCATCTAAACATGTAACCAGGCATAAATTCACACATACATATTTGAATATCTAGTGCAGATTGACAATAAAATGCATCAATAAACTCCTGATCGCATTAGGAGAATTAATTACATTTCTCTATAAGGATTGACATCAAAGAAGTTGGCTGCTTGCTTTCTTGGTCTCTCTTGTTGAATAATCATGGAACTCTCAGAGAAGAGAAATACTCTCTGCATTACAAGCTTCCACTCTCTACCTTATGCTAATTAAAGGATTGGATCACAGAAGATTGATCTCTGCTTCATCATCTCATCGCATATTGATCTCACCAAATTAGTCCCCATATCTATAGAAAAACTAATTAAGATGAGGTATTATCCTTATTATACACTGATCTATTTGAACTAGTGTCCTCATCTTGGTTGTTATAGCCATAATATTTAAGCCATTGGCGCCTCTGGTCGAAACGTGATTATAACAACCAAGATGAGAACGCTTGTCCAAATAGATTAATGTATAATACTAAAAACAAAAAAGAATTTAAAAAGTAAACTACTAGGTGTGTGCAAAAGTTCCCAGAATTCTTTTTGAAAACTAAAGACTGAATATACAGTTTAAAACCAGTGGGTGGACTCCAGAAGAAAGCCGTTTTCATTCATTGTTCCAAACTTTGAATCCTGATCCTATTAACTTTGTTATTATGTAAACAAAAAAAATGTGATTATTTAAATGTTAACAGTTACGGAAATTAGGATTTATACAATCCTATCAAATTTGTTGAACCTTAGACAATAATTGATGAATTATTTCAACAAGATCTAAAGAGTGTAAATATCATTCTTTTTCTTTGTGATCTATCAAGTGGAATAGAAAATAATAGACACATATTGTAAAGAATCTGTTTTCTTGTAAGTCCTGCTGTTGGTTGCTTTTTTTGCTGTGCTTGTTTGCTGTTTTTGAATTTTTTCATGAGCAAATGTATTTTCATGGAGTGTTAAATAAAAGCAAATTCAGAATAGCCATTCAATATATACCCACACAGAATTCTGGTGTGAACTCTTAAAAGAAGTTAAAAATGGACATAAGTAACCAGATGTGATGCACACTGGAGTCCATCTGGCTGAGATGGAAACAGTATTAAGTACTTATAGATGTGCTGGACTATATTGATTTGCTTCTTATCTACATGGACGTAGATCATTGAAATAACCAAGATGTGGCAACATAATATCTATGAAATCTTTGCTATTTTCACTTTCATGTTTTTAGAAGCATGATTCCCCAAGAAAGGTTTGGTTACCATACTTGGATATAAAGAATAAGGATTGATTCAATTGATATAATCTACATGTATGGATGTATATTGTTGAAATAACCAATATGTAGTAGAATAATAGCTATGGAATCTTTAAATCATTACTAATTTCACTTTCATGTTTTCAAAAACATATTTCCCAAGAAAGCTTTGATTATGTTACTTGCACATAAAGAATAATGATTGATTCAATTGATATAGTCTACATGTATGAACATGTATTGTTGAAATAACCAATATATAGTAGAATAATAGCTATGTAATCTTTAAATCATTGCTAATTTCACTTTCATGTTTTTAGACGCATGATTCCCCAAGAAAGGTTTGGTTATTTTACTTGCACATAAAGAATAATGATTGATTCAATTGATATAATCTTTAATAGAGAAGGCCAATTCTTCTCTCCAAGGCTATTGTTCTGTAAGTAGGTTTACTCTATGGCATAAACCTAGGGACTCTATTAGAAACTGTTCATCAGCTAATTTGATCCTGTATTTGTAGATTTAAAAAAAGATGTATCATAATTGTAATGTACTGTTTATTATTTGTACTGCAGTTGGACATTTGTCAGCTTTAACACTTTATATATTTCATGAAATGTATGATAATTGCTTATTGTTTTAATGTCTAATTACAAGGATATGGTAAATTTTCTGCCCCCAGCCAGAGTCACTCATCTAATGAAGTAAAAATTGTATGCACGCGTAAAGTATAATAAGCTTTTAGGGCAAAGTATTTTATATTGAAAAAAGATTTATCTTTCACTAATTATGATTAAGTCGCAGTTTTTTTTGTTGCCTTTTCGTTCAAGTGACTGCCGATCTCTTCTCTATGATTGTTTTCCATATTTCTGTAATTACCTATTTGTGTATCAATCTCAGCCATAATATTTGCTAGCATGCAAGATGCCTTTCTTTAAATGTGTACATAATTAGCCAATGTCTAATACTCTTTTATCACAGATGATTGGTTGAGTGCCTAAGGCTTTAAAAGGGTTCCAGTGTAGTGATGTGAATGATTTGGAAATTAAGGAATACCACTTTAGAGGCTGAAAATAATATTGTTAATGATATTGATAAGACTGATTATGATTTATGAAGCAAAAATGATGTTAGCATAGAATTAAAATTGTAATGGGCCTTCTTTATCAAGGGAAATATTGTAAAATTCATTTCTATTATAAATGTATATACATAAGAATATGTAGGTACATCAATAAGTTTTCAGTTTAATGATGAAAAAAGCATTTAATTACACCACAAATATGTATTTTTCAACATAATTTCTAAGATAGCTTTATTGTTAAAAAGTACAAGCATTTTGAAGCTTTCTGTCATAATATGTTGGTTATTTTACACCAGGTTGCAGCAAGTTTTTTCTAATACAGAATATTACAAAAATCAAGCTAAATTTTTCACGTTAAACCTAGTGCAAGAATATGAAAAACTCTTAAATAATTGCATACTATATTGTTGGCACAAAGAAACCGTTAACATCTCACTGCTCCTCATTTCTCAGCATACAGAGGTCTCACAGTTCTTATGGTATTTAACAATACACACAGTATTACCTTTAAGAACTTTCTAAAAATTTCTCTGAGTATATGAAGGCTGAAAAATTCTAAAATTAAAAACCAGCAAATATGGCCTATGATTTTTCTTGGTAATTTGTCTTTTGTTGGACTAAATTAACATTTTAAAGGAAATTTGGTTTCTTATAGCTAGTCTTTTTTTGGATTTTCCATTTTCTTTCTTTTTTGCTGAAAATGATTCTATTTCATGATTCCTCTCTTTGGAAATATCTGCTGGTTTCCCCCAGAGAATATTTTCTCTTTGCAGTGAAAATAAATAAATAAAATAAACAGGTTTGGTTAGTCACACAAGAGAAACCGTCACATGACCAAGTCTTTTGGCAGCATGCCCTGTTGGGGGTGATCAGTTAAAAAAAGTTACTTCTCTTGCCATTTGTTGGGCAGTGATCACTAAAAATGTCTAAATTTTCAAAAAAACAAGCGTGAATGCTGCTGGACACAAATTAGGGATCAATTTAGCATAGACTTACATTGCAAATTGAACCCCCCCTCTAAAAAATTGTTTTTCTAGACATAATAGAGAGTAAATGTTTAAATTTGCAGCCCTCTAGCTCCATTGGTGTGGCCTGTATGTGTGATACATACATAGCCAGCCAACCAACTTAAAAACTGAAGAAACCTATGTTGACAGTTTCTAATAACCATGGTAATAGATTAGTAAATAGATATGCTCCTTCATCCTAAAATACATATAGACAATCATTAAATTATTTAGTAGGTACATGATTGAAAAATATTGAAAGAATCCTTCAAATAAAGTTTAAAGGAGCCATTTTAAAATTTGATATACAAGACCCACGAAAAAGGTGCCTGGGTAATTAAGATGATGTGTTGTCATTGATCCTCCCGAGTCGGCTCCTTCTGCCCAATTTACATTCCTCCTCACCCGCCTCCCCCACTTCCCTACACTGCCTCCACCTCTAATGAAGCGTCACCATGAATATTACATAGTTTAATAATCTTTATTCAGCAGGGATTTCATCGTTTCTTACTTATACTTGGCAATCAATAAGTTCTTCTCCCAGGCATTCCTGGTTCATTAATTATTCCTCACTCGTGCGATTTGGTTCCATTGCAGGAGCCGAGCAATTTGGGTGTATATTCACAGACACACACAGAATCTTCAAGGAAATATATATCTGTACAAACCACACTACACTTAACTATATGAACAGACATATATAAAGAAGAGTACCCACATATAATTTCAAATACACACAGACAATGAAATTATCAAAATCATTAACACATTTGAGGTGAACATACATATATACACTCCGCCACATAACCAATTATACATACATGCACACAAATAGCCATATATATGTATGCAGTTTTCTAGTAAGTACACACCTGTACTGATCAATCTATAGACATTTGAAGCTTATACACTGAAAAAAAGCACAAGTACACACACATAATTTTAAAACCATACACACTCACACATTATCAAACACAACTTAAGAGAGAGATGTATATGCGGTAGAACAGTACCGCATATAGGTGGCTTCCAAGGTGGACGCGGGTTCGATCCCTGCACAAAGTTCGTTTCTTTATTCTCATTTACGATTTAGGCCGCTCGTTTAGCAGTCGCTCACACCGATGCCGGGCAAATATAGGCTCTCACTAACAAATGTCCTTATAATTATCATATTCTGTCGATTGGATATAAAATTATCCATCATTTGATTTCATACTGTCGACATAACAGAGCCGCATTATATTCGTGCCTAAAATCAGAATGTGAGAATGGAAAAGCCAACAAAGTGTAGGATAAAAGACTCCTGTCTACGATCTGATCTTCGTTAGTTCAGTCGGTAGAACAGCACCGCGTATAGGTGGCTTCCAAGGTGGACGCGGGTTTGATCCCCGCACAAAGTTTGTTTCTTTATTCACATTTACGATTTAGGCCGTTCGTTTAGCAGTCGCTCACACTGACGCCGGGCAAATATAGGCTCTCACTAATAAATGTCATTAAAATTATCATATGTACACTCAAAAACATATTTATACGTTCATGCACACACACACATATACATATATTGGATCAATAAATCTGTAGCCTGAAATAGTTATTACCTAAATTTTCACTGTATAATATTTGCTCTACGAGATCTATGGAGAAGCATTGGGTTAAGTGCAGCCATGAGGAAGAAGAATATGTTGAAAAAATAAATATTTGTTGTGTAAAATAAATGCTTATCTTTTCATCATTATGTTATGGGCTTATTACCAAACCTATGTATCTATAAAGGCCAAACGGAATGGTTTGTTGTATTCTAAGGACGTTTCGATTAGTTGATTTATTTCATGTAGGTGATCTATTGTTGAGTAGCCACTTCTGAAGCCTGCCTGTTAGAACACACAGCAGTCTTCAACTCAATGCGAGATCAATGTGTTAATGAAAATTACATACAAATCATCCAAAACATAAAGGAAAATGGTACTGCAATAATTAGACTACATCAAAATACAAACAAGATAAAGATAGCTAAGGGAGTGAGACAGGGGGATACAATATCACCTAAACTATTTACAGCAAGCCTTGAAAGCATCTTTCGGAAAACAGATTGGGAGGAAATGGGAATAAACATAGATGGAGAATACTTAAACCATTTAAGATTCGCTGGTGACACTTCCATGACATTGGAAGCATCCGAAGAATTACAAAACATGTTATTAGATCTAAATAGAGAAAGTATAAATTCTCCAAAAAGATCATAAAGATAGAAGGAGAGGCTCTAGATGAGGTTGATGAATACATCTACCTAGGACAGTTAATAAAGTTAGAGAAAGACCGTGACTGCGAAATAAAACGACGCATAACAATATATTGGAAAGCATTTGGTATGAATAGAGACATTCTGAAGAGCACCTTGCCAGTGTGCTTAAAGTGTAAAGTATACAACGGTTGCCTAATACCAGCCATGACTTATGGATGCAAAACATGGAACTTAACAAAACGAGCTGAAAATCAACAGAATAGCACAGCAAGCCATGGAAAGAGCAATGCTAGGGATAACTCTAAGAGATAGAAAAAGATCAACATGGATCAGAGGGTGGACTAGAGTGAAGGATGTTATACAAATAATTAAGCAGCAAAACTGGAGATGGGCTGGCCACCTAGCAAGAAGAGATGACAATAGATGGAGGGAAAGACTAACCAACTGGTGCCCATGGGACAGTAAACGCAATAGAAAAAGACCAGATACAAGATGGAGAGATGAGATAGAAAAGTTGGCCGTTAAAGCATGGCAGAGGATAGCACAATCTAGGTTGTCATGGAAGGTGATGGGAAAGGCCTTTGTCCAGCAGTGGACCTATAATGGCTGATGATGATGATGATGATGTATCTATACTAATATTTGAGCCCTTTGTTTGTTTATCCGTGCCTCTTTCACGCTAAAACTACAAGGCCTATCGATCTAATATTCTGTAGGTAGACTGAGAAGAGGTCAGCTTCTCACATCGGCTATGTGAGGTTGACCTTGGAGATCATTTGAGATTATTTTCAAGCCAATCTCTGGTTCTAAACATTGGAAAGAAATGATTTTTATATTAAAATGTTCTCCACTAATTCTTCTTACGAATGGCACAAACTTTTGTTACAGTAAAATTGATTCAACTAAACAATACTAAGTAATATTATTATCACTAATAGTAACAAAACACACACACACGCAAAACCGCTGTCTTCTGGGAATCTGCCTCCAGCCCCACTTTTTTCTTGGCAGTCGATTTTAGTTTAGTTAACAAACAAGCAACTAGTGTAAAATACAAAAGGTGATTTTTCGAGGTGAACCAAAAATAAATTCTTCAAATGTGAGTAGTTTTCTTGTTTTTACATTGACATTTTGAACAAATAAATATGTGAAAAAGAAAAGATATTTCAAACATCAAAAACAATTTAGTAATAAGTGAGTCAACACTTGTCACTTACATTTGAGTCACAGCTTTTTAGCCAGAGATTTAAATAGAACCGAAAATACATAATAATTATACAGTATAAAACTTATACTTATATTAGTTGAAAAACAAAATAATTTATTGTTTTTTTAATAATATTTCTTTAGCTAGATATTTTTAAAAAAAGGGTACTTTTCTCTGGTTCAAGGGCTGTTGGTAGTAAATTCATGCTTAATTCAGTCTACGGTTTAAAACCCATAAGAACCCAGACCCATTTCTACTTGAAGGAGTATTATATGGGATTCTGGGTAGGCAAATTGACACACAGTCACTTGACTGCACAAAGATGTTCAGTAGATATCACTTAGTACACTTCATGAGTTAAAATCAAGGATAAAATATAATGTTATATAAGAGACTGTGCAGATCATTTAAATTGTATGTGACACTGGTGTCACAGTGGGTTCTTATAGGTTAAAAAGAAAACTATTTTCAAACATTAAAAACAATAAAGTAAAATGTGAGCATTTTTCAATTACATTGGAGTCATGGCTTTTTGGCACTAGATTTGACAAAAAATACTTACGTAAAAAATAAAATTAATCAAAGACATTTTCTGCAGAAACATTATTTACAAAATTTATAATGATTCAAATGGAACACATCTTATTTAGGTAACCACCTTCACACATGTTTCAATACAATTTAGAAAATGTATTATGTCCTATTGTTTTACAGTGTACACAACTTTTCTACAGACAAAAATATCTGATTCTACACACTGGGAACAAATAGTTTTTCTGTCAGAATTTTATCCAATCTTTCGTCTTACGAATAGGTCAAAGATTATTACAGTATAATTATTATTTATACAAGTTCTGCAGCTTCTTTCGTCACATTTATCTTTTTCGACAAACATCTTCAGAGGTACTATTTACTTATATGAAAAACAAAATGATACATTTCTGTTTTCAATCTTAATTTTATGATTACTGTTTTTTCTTTTTATACTATTTTACCTACATTATGCCAGGGGCGATTCTATGATTTTTTCCCAGGGTGGTGTCCAATGGAGAAATTATTTTCTTAAAATAAATAAGTGGAAAAAAAAAGACAAATTATTTTGCTATTCATTTTTGCTGCTTTACATCCATTATACCTTATTTACCCACACAAATGTGACAGTTTCCAGGGAAAGTAATGGTAGCAGACACATATAAAGAAAAGTATGCACATTTTTCAGATTATAATGTAACTGTTATATTAAATTGAGCTATTAATTTCTGTACGGAAGTAAGGCCTCGAAGTATGTGGTTCGTAAAAATCTTTTTTTTGTAAACAATCAAGCTATCCTTTATTGCATCAGTTCCTTAACGTGGTCACTTTTCAAGA
>VCCN01000738.1:2964747-2985010 GCA_006491835.1 Architeuthis dux | reverse complement strand
GTCTAGACAAGCAAGAAGTGCTTCTAAAAATAGCCCAAGCCAACTCCTGTTGACCAGAGATCAGGACAATAAGTATACATGAGCTTACTATCCATCTACAGCTTTTTATTTTTTTTATACTTCTTACATTTCTTACTCTTTTTCTACACTTTACCAATCTTTTATCCACACATACAGATAAACATTTTTTATCTCTGAATTTCTGAGATGAGGAATTAACATTATTATACATTGATCTATTCAGACCTCATCTTGGTTGTTATAGTCACAACGTTTCAGCCACTGTAATCTGTGCCTATCGCATTCAGTAATCTTTGAAATTCCCAGGTTACCAAATATGACAGGCACCCAAGAGTACAACGACCAAAACATTATGACTATAACAACCAAGATGAGGGCACTAGTCCAAACTGATCAATGTATAATAATCTTTTTATCTTTCTGCATGTATAGAAATAGTGATAATGAGAGACTGGCAAGTTCTCTTTCAAACATGTTTCATTTAATGAGCTAGAACAACAATTATCTTATAATTTTGAATAGCCCTCCAACATTTCTGACTCAGATACAACAGTAGTTCTTTTAAAGGTAGAGTGTTTTCAATAGGCTCAACAAGCATAACCACCACTTGTAATGTATTGTAAATTTTTCTGAGTCTTTTTATGTATTTAATTATTTGACAAGGCAGAGTTTATTCTTTGATTCAGTGATTATGAGTGATACTAAAGAATACATAAATATATACATATAGCGCTGCTCAGGATTATTGGCACCCTTGAATTTTTTTGTAAAAACTGTACAATATATTCAGAAATAAATGGAAATCTATCAAATTTTTGTCATCAGAATTTTTACATCTTATTAAAATATCCTGGTGACAAAAATTTGGTAGATTTCCATTTATTTCTGAAGATATTGTACATGTTTTACAAAAAATTCAAAGGTGCCAATAATCCTGAGCGGCACTGTATATCATGTCTATATCTCTCATATTCCATTATCTTATCAATTTAGTTTTGCACTGGGGATCCATTCTCTAGTATATACCACATTAAGATGAGAATATCAGAGTATTCCTTGATGGTTGGAGTTGTTTCTGCTGAACATCAATTAAAACTCACTAATTAAAGGCAATGCATCATATTTTTTAATAATAAGAGACAGATTAATATCAAGGTCTGTCCAGGGAATATCCAGCCATTTTGTATATCCTGAGAACCCGTTGTGCAGTCTTGATGTAACCAATCAGTAGGGACCATATTGCACATACAGAGTGTTGTTTATTCAATAAACACATTATTGGACCAGAAGCAGATATGTAACTTTTCATGCTCCAAATGCTAATCTAACCACTGGTAAAATCCAGAATGCCCCTGTGGTATCCAAATTAACAATCATGTTGTGAAGTAATTTCTATATTGAGATTAACTTTATGAAGCTACAAATGAAATTTGAATCAATCTCTTCAAAACTAATAATGAAGTTCTCCTTTTGGTAAATTGATAAGTATTTCCATAGCCATAAAAATGAAACCCCCAAACATCATATTTTCCCATTTGCTTGAATTTTAATTGATGCTGGAGTGCATAGTTAAAAAGTAAAGCATCCGTCTCTTAAGATACAACTCCCAATGGAGTATACACCCGGTTTCTGTTGCATGCGTCAGTAAAACCATTAGCCTCTCTCCCTTCCTACCCTCTTATTAAATTACCCAATTACCCAACTTTCTTGTCTCCCCTCTGCCTCCCTACCATGTCTGTCACACTTATAGTATCAGTAGCAGCCATCAGTTTTACACTTATGATAATTGTCAGCATAACATTTTTAGGTGATCAATATTAGATTAACAAACAAAGAAGTGTTGTTAATTTTGTAACATTTAATCAGATCATGTTA
Organism: Architeuthis dux; assembly: GCA_006491835.1. Taxonomy (NCBI): domain Eukaryota; kingdom Metazoa; phylum Mollusca; class Cephalopoda; order Oegopsida; family Architeuthidae; genus Architeuthis; species Architeuthis dux. The sequence goes on along the minus strand of VCCN01000738.1, from coordinate 2,983,114 downwards.
TAATGTGAATTTCTTTTGTAGTAAAATCAACCACATTTTCTCGCTTGTTAATCAAACATTGAGTACCTACAAGTATAATTCTTGAATAATGCTTACCTTAACCTTTTCAAGTAAAAGAAAAAGTAAAGCGTCCCAATGGAGTATACACCCAGTGACGAAGACCTGGTTTCTGTTGCATGCATCAGCTTAGTGATCCTTGCAAGTTTCAAGTCTGGTCGAGACCAGGACTTTATTCTTACAAGTTTTTAGGACCATCCCCTTGACAGGATGCAAGTCCACAGAAGGGATACCTCCATCCTAATCACACAGCTTAGAGTGTACTCAGTTAGCTGCTGAGTGCACAGGGAAATTTGTCCTAATGAAGAGTTTTCCACACTCCTCGCTCATACCGGGAATCGAACCCAGGACCTTCTGCATGTGAGGCAGACATGCTAACCATTACACCATCCGAGCGGACAGAGTGCATAGTTAGCCAAAGTGAAATTAGATAAATTGTTTTACTGATAATTAATTACGTTTGGTCTATTGCTGTGTTTTGCATATAGGTTGTGATGATATCATTTAAAAGGTAAAATGGTTGTTGTTGCTATTGATGTGAGTATAATGTCATTTGATTCCGCAAGTAAACAAAAACTCTTGGCTCAGAATAGTTTTAAGCTTCCTGTATTGTTCTGGCCAGTCTGAATTACAAAAGGTTAAGCAGCTTTTTACGTTTGGATAACATTTCTGTATAGGGCAAGTGTTGGAACCAAGCAACTTTAATCAAGGTTTGATGGCTCCTTCATGACAATCAGAGGAAATTAAAGGGAAGTAACCTCTGGATAACAAAAACAAACATTATACATCATATAAATATGTCTGGTTAGTCACTCAATAGAAACCGTCACATGAAATTTTCAAAAAACAAAAAACATTTTTTCTAGACATGATAAGAGGTAAATGTTTTAATTTTCAGCCCCCTAGCTCCATTGGTGTGACCTGTATGTGTGATACATACATATCCAGCCAGACTGGCTTAAAACTGAAGAAACCTAAGTCAACAGTTTTGGTTGATGGTTTTGTAATAAGCTGCAACATGTATATAAGTTTTGTGGGAATATATAAATGTGATTGATTCAATGCATTGTTTTTGTTAATTCCTTCAACTATATCCCTGTAAGGAGTATTATGACAGACATCAACAGTTTTAGAATGCAACAAAAGACGTACTCACAGAATCAATTTATTCATACATATTTACAGCAACGGGATTCTGACATGTGTGTCATGTACAATCTCTTAAAAACCAATATGGCATCTCGGCCACCAGAACGTAAACACTGACACCTTACTGGAAGTCGATAAGCACTCTTCCACCTATGGGCCATAACTCAAGATACATAATTTCCTTACATACTAAATTATATACTTTGGATCATTTTAAGGATTTTTAATAAAATTAATTCTGTGGATCCAAGTCACACCAATGCTGTATACTTTATGCATACTCTATGCATCTTACTATAATTTGATTTAATCTTATTTCATTTAAAGTACTGGTCACAATTATTGGCACCCTTGAATTTTTTGTATAACCTGTACAATCTTCAGAAATAAATGTAAATCTACCAAATATGTTTTATAGGATGTCCAAAGTAATTTTATAATAAAATGTTTTTTTCAATCTCCATGCAGTAATTTCAAAGAAGAAATTGAAAATTTAACCTGGATAGTAATATTGACTCCCTTCTCTAATATTTCATTGCACACCCTTTGGCAATAATGACTGCCCCCAAATGCTTCTTGTAGCCATCTATAAGTTTCTTGCACTTATCAGCTGGTAGATTCTCCCACTCTTCCTTTATTCAAGTTCTTGAATGTTTGCAGGATTCCTGCAGCTTATGGTATGCATTGAAACCATGACTCCAGATTGACGCTCTCTCCAAAGATTTTCAATGAAATCAGGACTCATTGCTGGCCAGTTTAAAACAGTTCATTTTCTCCCTTTCAACCGTCCTTGTGTGCTTTTGGATGTGTGCTTTAGATTTTTATTGTGCTGGAGCGCCCATGATCTTCAGACCAAACCTGGTTTTCTTACACTGGGTAGCACATTTTGCTCTAATAACCCAAACTCTGGCTGAGACAGTTTGTATTCACTTTTCACTAATGTCCCAGGAAAAGGCATGAATCCACCCCCACCTATGGACAAATAACAGGCCACACTGAGTTCTTTAGCCATGGTTGGCAACCAGTCAAGGAGACAGACTACTCTGATTCCAAAGGAGTGGAGTACCTTTAAGGTGGCTAGATGCCAACTTTGCCTTCCTTCTGTCAGCTCATGCAGCCAAGCTAATGCCAAATGTATGGCTCCACTTTCCCTTGGGCTACATCATCAAAGCTAAGAGGGGGATTCTGTCAACTGTGCACCCCAGGATCCCCATACACTTCACCCAGACTTGTACCCTGGAGAGATCACTTACCAAGAGAGAAGGAGGCCTTCTTCTTCCTCGTCACCATGGGTCCAACTGGTTTCAAACTTGGTTTTCATATGTTTTTTTTATCTCGGGAATGTTCTTAAAGGAGTTTGCTATTGACATTTCATGCTGTTCTCAAATGTAGGCAATTTTATTGCTTTACTGCTTTACTTGCATTGTTTAACATCTGTCTGTTGCTGGGATCTTCTGATTATTTGAATTCCACAAGAAATCTACTTGTGCAGCAGAAAAATCATGGTTGTCTCCATGCCAACTTCGAACCACAGAAAAAAGTTGAGCCTGGATGAGGTTTTAACACTTTTGCATGAGTCATTTCATATAAATACAGTTCTACTTGAGACAAATCATATCAGCCAAAAATTGATAATAATTGACAATGCTTCATCTAAGAAATTTGAATAAAATTACTACTAATCCTACTAGTGTATGTAAACAAAGAAATTGCAGCATATCAGGCGTTTGGGGCAGTTACAGAATGAAATCCATATGGTTAGATTTGAATTTATGTAACAGGTTGGTCTTCATTGCCTAATTGGTCAGGCTGCTGCTTCAGACAGGTAGGCTTTCCAAGGGATGTAAGTTTGAATCTCACCAGAGGCTTATTCTTTATTTCTGATCTGCACTGCTTACTACTGATTATAGAGTGATAATCAGGTAGTTGTGATAAAAAGCAACAGAAATAAGATGGAGGAAGTACTAGTCAAAAATTAATAATAATTGACAATGCTTCATCTAAGAAATTCAAATAATATTAATACCAGAAAGAGTCTTTCAAAGCATCAGCCTGAAACTAAAATATTTGAAAACTGTTGTCATTGTCAGGGGAAGTAAGTGTGCGTGGATCCACCCCAAAATTCAATCACTTCTTCCACTGCCTATTTCCCCCCACCCCTTCCATTAAATTTCATTGAGAACCTTTGGAGATATTGTGTGGACAGACATGAAATTTTGGCAATATTAGGTGATGTGGACATATAAATATGATGTAGGATGCATGCATGGATCCACCCCAAAATTCAATCACTTATTCCAAAGCCCATTGCCCACCATTTCCAAAATTTAATTGAAATTCATTGGCAACTTTTGGAGATACTGTGTGGACAGACATAAGCGTATTCATAAATGTATGAAAAAAAAAAACTCCTGGATCTGCCCCCAAATTTTACCAATTCTCTCAGACCCCATTGCCCACTCTTCCACAAAATTTAATCGAAATCCATTGAGTCATTTTGGAGATATCTTGTGGACAGACAGATGGGAAGACGCAGCCAAATACATATATCTCTCCAACTTTTTTGGCAGAGGGAAAAATATGCCACAGTAAGCTGGGATAAAAGGTCGAAAAATGTGAAAAAAAGCAATTTCGCTGTGACACCCTGCCGTAAAATTTCTGACCCCTGGATCATGTCTGCTGGGGGTGTAGGAGACCAGAAAAATGACAGTGGCCAGTGTACTGTACTGACAACCAGATTTATCTTTTCATATTTTAACTAACTGATTAGGGAGTGAATGTGCTGTCTCTCCACAAGTTTAATGAAATGACTAAACGGGGGAGGGGGGAGTTGATGATGTTACGGTGTAGAAAATATGTGAGTGGACCTGCATGATAAATGTCCAATGAACCATTTTTAAAAAGTTGATATCTTCGTTATTTTTAGAGCTGCCATGTTTTTTTTATTTTGATGATTCAACGAAAATATCAACTTTTTAAAAATGGTTCGTTGGACACTTATCATGCATGACCACTCATGTATCGATTCCACACCTGCTGTGTGAGACCAAATAAGACTCCAGGTGGTGTCTAGAATCATTCTGCTGTGATATAATGACATTTAATGGGTAAACATCACAATATTATATGTGTACTCAAAAATACTATACAGAATTATGCGATTTATTGTTAATTAACACACCAAACATACTCAAAATAGAGAGGCAAGATTTTTATCAAACCTAACTAAACTTTCTCCAAAACATCAGGGAGATGTAAGGAAGATATTCATACAAAATTATTTTCATAATAACACTCTTAAAGTAGCAAATTTGAAATGTGTTTGATTTAAGTCCTGGATTATTACCACAACCGACTTTCTGTGACCTTTTGACCTCACCTGACCCTAAAAGTTATCCAATCAAATATTCTTAAATAGCATTTTAAAGCTGACTTTCTAACAAAAAGAATGATGGATAATTTGTAACTATTGAGTCTTGCGATCATGAGATAATGACAATAATATTTCCCCTACCCCTAACTTTTTCGACTTTGGCAGTTGTCAGCTTAAGTCAAAAATTCATTGCTACTGAATTTTTGCAATCCAATCCAACTGGCCACTATCACTTTTCTGGTGTCCTACACCCCACACAGACATGATCTAGGCATCAGAAATTTTACGGCAGGATGTCACATCGAAGTTCGATCCCAGACTACAGGAGAGAAGTGACTGGTTTAGAGCAGAACTAGAAGATAAGCTGACATGCCAGGGGAAAGGATGACCAGGACTGCTAAGCAGAGAAATACACACTAAAAAATCATGATCAGAACAATATATGAAAGTAAAATTGTGTATAAGTTATCCATCATAGACAATTCTTATTTTTGAGAAGAGGTACAGAATGTTTTCTTTGATGACTTTGATTCACTCTTGTTGTCATTTGGCTTCTGCATCTGATCTATAAAAAGTAAAGCGTCTGTCTCTTAAGAGACGAAGACCTGGTTTCTGTTGCATGCGTCAGCTTAGTGATCCTTGCAAGTTTCAAGTCTGGTTGAGACCAGGAGTTTATTCTTACAAGTTTTTATGACCACCCACTTGGCAGGATGCAGTTTCCACCGAAGGGATACCTCCACCCTAATCACACAGCATAGAGTGTACTCAATTAGCTGCTGAGTGCACAGGGAAATTTGTCCTAATGAAGAGTTTTCCACACTCTTCGGTCATTGCGGGAATCGGACCCAGGACCTTCTGCATGTGAGGGAGATGTGCTAACCATTACACCATTCGAGTGGACCATCTGATCAATGTTTAGTCTCAAATTTCTTCATTCCATGATGGCAATTTCTTCTCCATGTTGGTTGGTCACAAACAGATGTTTCACAATTGGATGGTTGAATGTCAAATATATGAATAATATCCACTAATACATTGTCTACTTAATGTCCTATTAGAATGCAAAGATTAATATATTAACTATAATATGAACTGTGCTTTGATCAGAGGTGAATGCCACTAAGAAAAGATTCTGCATAACTTGGAGTACATGCTGCTAGTATACGAGTGTACATTTTGAAGTAATCAAGTGCAGTGAATAATTTTGTCTTATTATATCCTGCTCTATTTAATATAGTTCCCCCTTTTGGTGACATCAGCGGCTACCCTATAAAATGAAACATAAACAATAAACTAGGCTCATTTGGCCACTGTTTTTTAAACCCCAGTGGCTTAGCCTGTGTCATCCTTCAGGCATGTACAATCTCTTTGTCTATCCACTTAATTGGTTTCACCATTAGATATGACACTACACATAGCCATTCATTTTCCTTTCTAGACGAAAACCTTTTATAACCTACTCTTATATTACTATGTGCTTTCGGCAAGCATCCTCATTTTGGTCTGTGTACGGATTTTGCCTCGAGAGCCAAAATCATGGTTCTAATCTACAAAATCACAGGAGAATATATTACCAGTACATATATTCGTCCTTACAATATTTTGTATTTCTGTTCCTACTGAATCTGCGATAACCAGTACTTCAAACACTTTCAGCCAATCAGAGACCTCCCTTTCAAACAAAGGTATTATTCCCGCTTTTGCTGTCAACATCTTTTTCCTTCTTCCTCTTTCAGTGAGAACTGCTGCTACTACCGTATTTACAATAAGCAGTGACTACTAGCAGTTAGCTGCTACATTATTATTCTTGCCTACTTTTATATTGAATACTTTTCATTCATTCTTCCTTCGCATATTTCTATTTTACTATTAGATACACTATTAGATCCCCTTAAAATCTAATACTTATATTTAAATACCAAAATGTTTACCATTAACAAATGTTGTTTTACAGTTTTAAAAAACATTTTAATTTTCGGATCGGTCTTATCTCAAAATAAAATTTTACTGTTACCTCTTCTGTCTTTTATCCTGGGCAACATCTGCTAGTAATATTATAAAATCAAAGAATGCTATGACATAACTCCCTTTGTAGTTGTATAAGAGTAGGCAGCTTTTTTACTGTTGTGTCAAATAGAATGGCAAAATTTGATATTAAGATGTTCTCTTTTTGTTTAATGAATGTTACAAAATTAAAGTATGTTCCCTCTGTAGTTTTATGCATGTAGAAAGCTTTTTCACAGTGGTGTCAAAAAGAATTTAGAAATTCTTTTATTTTTACATTAATATTCTATCAAAACACATGATAGAAAATGTAGTTTTTGCTTCAAAAGCAGATCATGTATAAATACAAACATGAATGCAAAATGGAAAAAAAGAATTATAATTAAAATATTTACATATAACATCCATCGTGATAAAATGTATTTTTCATTTCCAGATTCTTTTCCTGAAAAACATGGACCTATGTTTGCACAAAAGATAGGCTTGCAAAGAAAATGCTTTTGAAACAACAAACAAAAGGTCTTATATCAGATTTTATTGAATATTTTAAATATACAGAAAAATACATTGAGTATAAAATATTTTCACAGAAATGCGATCCACAATAGGCACTTTTATATTTTACAGTAACTGACAATTTTAATTAGGCAAACAAAATCACTTTAGGAATCATCTATTTAATATTGGTCATCAAATTTGATTTTTCAAGAAAAAATGTTCAGAAATTAATTTTATTAGGTTTATACTTAGTATTTAAATTCACATTCTGAAAAGTAGAAAACAGTAGAAGAGAAACATGTAGCATTGTAGGGTAGAATTAAAAGAAATGAAATTGTATGGCTGATCCCAGGAATGTGGGTCAGAGAGAGAAAGAAGTGTGACTGAGGTCATTTAGATAAAGATAGAAAAATGGCTGCCTTAGCAGATTATTGCACCTCCTTCCGACTGGTCAAGAAATTTTTGAATTTAAGCGAGAAAAGTTTGAAACAAAGATTTTCCCTTTTTTTAAGTCAGTTGGAGAGAAAGTGCTGGGCAGTGTGGTTTGGGCTGACCTCATGGTCCTTCAACTGTGACAGAGAGTACAAATGTCAATGGAGAAAAAAAGGTGAAAAGGGTCTAGGGAACTAAAGCAAATTTAGTAGTTTTTACTAAATAACAGTTAATTTAAAAGTTCTATTCAGAGTTTTTGAGTATCTCAACTCAAAGAAAATTTGCATTTGAAACGTTCTTGGTAGCAACTTAGAAATAAACCATGAACTCCGTTTCTGATCTTGCTGTATTTTACATACCTCTTCTATCTCCATGATATAACACAGTAACTTTAGATATTCATAAGCTTTTATTTTGATAGAGAAAATTGAGCTTCAGCTCACCTCCAAAATCAGCAAAATATTACATGCGGACAGGCGCTGCAGGTGCTCTTTCCCTATAAAAAAACATTCAAATTCTTCATCTATTTAAAAAGCTATTTGAAATTTTTGCTGATTGAATTATGACATGAAGAAATCAATGAAGGCTAAAATTTGTTGATCACTGAACTGAAAATATTAACAATTACTTTTAGAGAAATATCTGCAGGGGAAAACGTTCACATTACACCCACTGCTTTCTACCAATGAATATAACTTTCAAAATATCAACAATTCCTATTAGAGGATTTTCTGAAGGGAGATAGCATCACATTCATTGGGATTAGGTCTAAATAACAGACAGGGAACATTATTGAACGGTGAGAAACATTGAAGGAAGCAGCATACATTAGCCTGCCTAACAAACAAATGTCAGGCCAGTGTAGATTTCTTTGCTTAGCAGAGAACAAAATTGGAGGGAAATATTGCATATAAAAGATATTGAATCACCTTTTGTTATACAGGTTGCTTAGATTGAATCACATGTGCAGCATGTGTACCATGGAATGAGCTGAGCCATTCAGTATATTTGCCACCACATTTAGTAATAGGTGACCTTTTTCCTTATGGGTTGGTCATCTGAGCATTTCTGTAGAAAGGATTGGCCAAATATTGTGGTAACACCAACAACAATTTCAAAGTTCCATACTCTGAACAACAAGACTTAGAAAGATAATGACTCTTCTCAATGTTATAGAAGGTAACCCAAATAACTGTTCAATGTCGGTCACTGAATTTTGATGAATATTCTTTATTATTTGAGATATCAATGGCTTAAATGAGTCAAAGATAATTGCGATCAACTTTGTCACCTACACTGGCATTGTCATTGGGTAATGTGAATATTTTAAATTATACTCACAAACTCAAGTGTTTAATCTTTATGTGGTCTTTTATAAGGATATGATTTTTATCATATGTACGTTAAAGCTGAATTGTGTTGAAATGAAGATTCACAAAAATGAAAACTTGTATTCAAATGTTCAGTAAAAGGAAGATCTACATGCTAGAGATGATGTCATTTCTTACCAGTATGTGATTGCATAGGTCGCACCAAACTTGACTCCTGTGCAAAAGAATAACACTGCACAAAATATTGTTACTAGTGTATTTGTATATGTTGGCTCAAGTGTGACTATTGCAAAATGGAAGAGCCACACACATCACAAGAATATGGTTTCTCTCCAATGTGTGTTCGCATGTCTCCTATCAAAGTTGACCTATCAGAAAAAGCTACACTCTTCACAAGAATATGGTTTCTCTCCATGTGTGTTCACATATGTTTGTTTAAGCTTGACTTATTAGAAAAGGATGTGCCACACACTTCAGAGGAATATAGTTTCTCTTCAGCATGTCTTTGCATATGTCAACTCAAGGTTGCCTTTTTAGAAAAAGAGCCACATACTTCACAAAAATATGTGTTCACATATGTGGGTTCAACTTTGACTTTTGAGAAAAAGAAGATCAACACACACCACAAGACTATGGTTTCTTTCCAGTGTGTGTTGGAATATGTACTCTCAATGTTGACTTAGGAAAGGGAGAGCCACACACTTCACAAGAATATGGATCTCTCCAGTGTGTATTCAGATATGTGTCCTAGTATTTGACTGTGAGAATAAAGAACAACATACTTTGCAAGAATATGGTTTCTCTCCAGTGTGTTCTATGTTGGTTCAAGTGTGACTTCTGCAAAAATATCCACACACTTCACTAGAATATGGTTTATCTCCAGTGTGGGTTTGTATATGTTGGTTCAAGGTTGATTTTGTTGAGAAAGAAGAGCCACATATTTCACAATGGTTTCTCTCCAGTGTGTGTGTGCATATATCTTCTCAAGGCTGACGAGAAAAGGAACATCACAAGAAAATGGTTTCTCTCCAGTGTGTTTACATATGTGTACTAAAGTTTTACTTCTGTAGGAACGAAGAGACACACACTTCACAAGAATATGATTTCTCTCCAGTGTGGGTTCGCATATGTTGGCTCAAGTGTGACTTCTGCAAAAACGAATAGCTACACACTTCACAAAAAATGGTTTCTCTCCAGTGTGTGCTTGCATATTGCAGCTGAAATCTGATAATAATGAAACTACACATCTCACAAATATATAGTGTGTTAAGTTTTTCTAAAAATTGAATTATCAGACAATTTACATTTACAGGTTTCAGAACAATATTTGTTTCTGAGTAATTTTCAATATCATCTGTTCTAGGTCACCAAGAAAATGATGAACCATTCAGATTCACCAAGTTAATTTTTTTTGAGAAAAATCTGGAAAAAATAAAATTTATAAGATGATATAGTAATTTGAGAAATCAGTAGATTATAGGAGGGCCGGTCAAAAAGTAATACCTGTTCTAATTCAGAATTCCTAGTTTTTTTTAGCTATAAACCATAAAGTGTCTAGAAGCCCTGGTGAAAAAAATTGTATAGTTACTTTCTCTTTTCCTACCCATAATCCTCTTTCAAAATGGCTACTCCTCTGGACACATGTAGAAAGCAAGGAGCTGTCATAGAATTTCTGTTTTTGGAAGTAGAAAGTGCTGCAAACATTCACAGGGGGTTAGTGAATGTTTATGGAAAGGCTGTACTTGATGTAAGCACAGTAAGGAGAGGGGTCAGTAGAGTTAATGGATAAACTGACCTTAGTGACAGGCCTGCAGTGGCAGGCTAGCTGCTGCTGTGAATGATGATACGGCTAAACAGGCTGATGCTTTCATTACAGCTGACAGATGGATCCTTATTGCAAAACTATGTGAAAGCCTTCAGCTGAGCCATGGTAGTGCCTGCAGTTTAGTGTAGTCTCTTGGCTACTCAAAGGTCTGTGCAAAGTGGGTTCCCAGAATGCTGACATACTCCATGGAAGAACAGTGAGTGGTTTCTGCCCAAGAGCTACTGGAGTTGCACAACACGGATAGAACCTTCCTAAGCAGGAGAGTCACAGAAGATGAGACCTGGGTTCACCATTACAAGCCAAAGAGCAAAAGAAGATCAATGGAGCAGAACGCTCCACAGGGAAAGTGGTGGCCACTATGTTTTGGGACCAGAAGGGAGTCATACTATTAGATTTTATGCCCAATGTCAAGCATCGGTTCTCCAATGATGATGAGGTGAAAGATGCAACTCGCACATGGCTAAGAAAGCAGCCAAGAAGCTTCTACGAGGCGATTATACATGCCCCCATTCAAAGGTGGAATACCATTATACTGTTGAGAACTAGAATTGGAATCCTGAGACTTTTGTGTTCATTTTTGTATGCTTTGTGTGCTGCTATTAAATGTGTTGTAATTAAAGAAGAACAGGCATTACTTTTTGACTGACCCTCGTATAAACTCCCATTATATTTATTGAAATATAATGGGAGTTTATACAAGGGTCGGTCAAAAAGTAATGCCTGTTCTTCTTTAATTACAGGCTCAGATGCATCCAATATTTTATACACAAATCTGATACAAAATTATTTTCTTACATTATATAGGAACAGATTTAAGAAAACTATTAAATACTAAATTTATTTATGAAAAGTTTACTTTGTAAAAAATAATTAGCGGAAATATTCTTTAAGTAAATAACCCCTCAATTTAATTTTATGAACTGAAAAGATTTTCTAGGAATTGAAAGGTTTTTACTTTTTTAAATAGATATATCCCTGGAGAATTTAAATCAATTAAAATTGTTTTCTAAAATTAATCCACCATGGATTAATTTACACTCTGATTAGGAAAATTCAAAACCGCAATATAAGGTAAAATATTGATTTGTTTGGCAATCTTTTAGTTTTAATTGTTACTAGCAATAATACCTGGCATTGCCCGGGGAAAAAATAACTGCAAATATAACAACAATGTTTATCCTTGCATTATACACCTAATGGAGAAAAAAAGTTCTCATCATTTTTAAACATTGAAAGGGAGAGAAAGTTCACCCTTGGATTGACGTCCATAAGTGAAAAAAAAGTTCTCCCTCAATTTTGAGTATCAAAGCAGAAAACAAACTTCCCCATACCAATTTTGACAGATAAAAGTGAGAAAAAAAAGTCCCCTCCTCAATTTAGAACCATGAAAAAAGCTTTAATTTTGACCCCTAAAATTGAGAAAAAATTTCCCCCTCGAATTTGACCCCTAAAAGTGAAAAAATAATAGTATGTCAGAATATGAAGTCATGTAAAACAAAATCTTCCAAAGAATAAATGTGAACAGATTAAATGTTCTAAAGTGACATATTTATGACATCACTGGCATTTTCACTTGGCTGGCACAAACTGGGGGTCTAGTTCAGCTTTATAGTCATGTAGTAAATAAAACCCCCCTCAAAACGTTACAAATCACCCCGGATTTGTTTTCGCACACTCCAATCTTGTGCATTTTATGGGTACCTTGAATCATTACATCTAGCTGCAAATATAGATATACTAGCAATAATACCTAGCATTGCCTGGAAGAAAAATAACTGAAAATATAACAACATTGTTTTACCTTACTTTAGACCCCTAAAAAAGAAAAAAAAAGAAAAAAATTCCCCCTCGCTCTTAACCCCTGAAAGAGAGAAAAGTTCCCTTACCTGGATTTTGACCGATAAAATTGAAAAAAGAAGTTCCCTTCGATTTTGAACCCTAAAGGTGAAAGAAACAGTTCCCCCGCGATTTTGATCCCTAAAAGTGAATAAAAAGTACCCCTCCAATTTTAACACCTAAAAGTGAAAAAAAAGGTTGCACTTGATTTTGATCTCTAAAATTGAATAAATTGTTTTATATCAAAATAAATTATTGTTAGCTTTGTAGTTTTTTAATAAAATTATTGTGTTTCCTATGTATGTTTTATAAAAAGTTGAAAAGGAGAGAAAATTTAATGAATATGACTGAATTTTCTTTTCAGCCCAGTTATTATTTCGGGTAACACCAGTATAATATTTCGCAAGGGATTTTTTTCATGAATGTCCAAACCCTCAAAATTGGAAAGTACCCACATTTTAATGCTGAATAATTAATTAAATATGTTGAGACAAAGAAATAATATTTGATAGATCTTTTGGTTTGTTGTTATTAATTGGAAGTTATTTGTAGAAATGCTGAGTGGTGACCCAGTTCATTCTCCTCACCCCTGCCTGCTTTGTTTTTGTTGTTTTTTCAACTAATTAAAACTGTCATTCTCTAGGCACAATTCTTGGTATAGCTTTTACAACGGACATGTGTACAGTGGACTGAAAGTAAGTCTCCAGTTCAGCAATATAGTTACATAGTAAATAGAACCCCCCCCACCAAAAAAAAAGAATTCTTATTACTTTTTCCTTCCCAGAATCCAATTGTGACTTTTCTTGCTATTATGATTCTTGGGTAGCTCAGCGTAATGCTACATTGTGATTTTTGTTCCTGTGACTTGTATTTCACAAACTAAGGAACCAATTTAGCATAAACTTATATTGTAAATTGAACCTCCCCCTCTGAAAACTTATTTGTGATGGGGGAATTTAAAAAAAACCAAAAAACCAAAAAACCAAAAACCAAAAACTCTGTTTTCCGTACTCTTTGAGGGCAGTGTGTGTGTGTGTGTGAAAAATTTCAAGTTTCTACTATGAACAGTTAGGGCTGGGCAAAGTTCAGACATAAATGACCTAAACCCAACAGTGTTTTTTTTAACAAGTCTGTTGTGGGTAAAAATAAATAGCAAACTTATAGACCGAATTATTAAGCTATCGCCAACAAATTTTATTCAACATGGATAATAACGATAAACAATAAAGTGAATGAATGAATGTAAACAGCATGAGCAAAGTATTATCGAATATGAAACAGCCATTAAAGAACTGATTTTGTAACTATTTGGTCAAGTCAATTAGTAAAATAAAGCTTCAGACACTTACAAGCTGATTGAATGCTTAACCTTTGGTGTTTTCTGTATTTGAAAAAGATGGGATGGATTAGGATTTACTGCAATGGTCTATCTGATGCTTGTCATTTGCTTTACGTCCAGTGTTGCCAACTCTTGACATTTTTATATCCAAAATTGAGGCAAATAAATCCAAAAATATCTAGTTGTTCCAGAAAATTATTTACAAAATTATCCAAAATTGAGTCAACAAATATCCAAAAGTATCTAGGTGCTCCAGAAAATTATCTAAAAAATAATCTAAAAATATATTATTATGCCTTCATTCACTAAAAATTTATTGACATAATTATACTAAATTCATTATGCTACTTACTTTTCTTAGGGCTAATCGGCTAATTAGTCAGATAAAATCTAGTGTCAGTTAAAAATCTTGCATTCAAAATACTCAATTACCTCCCTTGTATTTTGAATTGTGTCTTGCACTTTTTGTCCATCTGCAATGAAATGTAATGAAAGAACAAGAAGCGAACGAATGGTAAATTCAACGAGTCAACAATATTGATTCAACATTTAATTGATTTGAAATGAATTACAAAAACTGAGACATGCATCAGCTGGAAGGTTTCAAAGAATGTACAATCAGTCAGATAAGCAAAAAAAGGATTGGAAACCATTATATATTGAGCACAACATTTTTTTTCTCCAAATTGAACAGAACAAAAAATCATCATCCTCTTCAACTTCAGCTTCAGCGGTGGATGGGCTTGGTTGGGAAGAAACTTCATCTCGAAAAGATCTATTATCGGCTGCCAGTGTTCCTATTTTCTTTAATATTGGATGGTGGTGGATGTTGATAAGTTTGAGTGATACATTTACAGATGGATGTTGATAAGTTGATTGATGCATTTCCCTAATCTAAATAAACTAAATTTAACCATCAAAATTGCATTTAAAAGGCCTAATTTAATTTTATTTCTGTCCTTTGATTTGAGGTAATTCATGACACTAAATGCCCTTTCTATCTCTGCATTAGAATGGGGTAATGTTAAGGAAGAGATAGTACATTCACTTAGTTCTCCAAATGTGTCAAAACCAGAGTAATCATTGGATTCTATGACTTCTTTCCAGAAGGCTTCTTTATCTGTCTTTCTTTTCCAATCAACTAGATCTATTTTAGTTAATCGGTATTCTGCCTTTGCAATTGAATTTTCAGAAACACCTAAGTCAGGCCCATCACTAATCTCTTGCCCCCCCGCCCCTCGTGAATATGATGTGAATTATTTTTAGTGTGCTAATTTTTACCACATAAATCATTTGTATGACACAGATACATCTCCAGCGTTTGAAACTGCTTCACCTTTCATCATACACTTGGTCATGACCAGTTCTTAAGTGCACCATGCCTTTGATGTTGTCAAGCATCTCTTTCCGTTACAATACATCAAACACACCGGAATGCAAAAACTTCTAATATTTTGTCGTGATTTGAACTTTCAGCAAGCCGTGTGAGTTTTGTCTCAGTTAAATGATCGTAATTATCTAAATGAGTCACATTAAATTATTTTTTCTTTCAAATAAATTACTGTTCCGATCCAATAATTAAAGAAAACATAAAAGATACACTTTTAAGATTTAGAAAAAACTTAAAATAGAAATGTTATGTTATTCTCAGCGTGTTGTGTGTTCGTTCTTTCTTTCTGTTTTTGAGAAATTCCTTGTGCGATCAAAAAATATTTTTTCTATGAAATATTCAATTTCAGCATTTAAGTAAGTTGTGAATTTTTATTAATCTTAAATTTTATCTTTTTTAAAATAAGGTTTCTTGGAGAATAGAAAACATTAAAAAAAAAGAATTCTATGCTTAAGAATTCATCATTACGTTACCTTTCATTACTGGAATTATTTACTCAACTTTTTGTCATAAGACAATTCTAGTGTTGTCAATCTAGTGCTTTTTGCATGAAATTCAGGGCATTTCTTGTTTTGGCGTTGCGTAAAAAATGCTAAATTAGCGCGGGCGTGATTAAACATTTTTCCATTTTTGGCATTTGTTGGCTACTTTTTAAAAAGATTAGCACTTTTTTTTAGCAACACTGAGCATTTCTTCTCATAGCCCCTAGACTTAATGGATAGCCAGTCCACCCTAATCAATATACCCTGGCGACAAACTGAGTATTTCATTACTTCACAAAATGAAGAAATGTCTTTAGTTGGTTGCAGCATGTTTTTAACATGAAATAGATATTTCTCAAAATGTTTAGATTGTCTGCTTCAGATGATTGAACAAAAATAAGAGAAAAGTCTGACATCGGTTCCTTAACATGTTTCTTGATTTAAGGTAATATTTTGCTCATCAATCAGTTCATCAATTTATATTCCAATCTGGTAGCCCAGATATGGCTTTAGATTCAGATAGTCATTTATGTTGCAAGTTATCATGCAATTTTTCATGTGGGAACAGGCCCGTTGGAATGAAATTCATATTGGGCGGGCTGTGAGTGAAGCAGAAAAATATAGTTTAGATTGCTGGAAAACACCCATATTGTAAAAAGTACACTATTTAATTGATGGATATACGAGGATATTCAGATATCTAATTGATGAAGATAATTATGAACACAAAGCTGCTTAGGGAATTTTTGAAAATAGAACTTCAAAATCTGTCAGAAATCAAGGTATCTTTCAAGTTATCCACAGACTTTTTCTTTTATTAATCATATTGACTGAAAGATTATAACTGATTTTTTATATTCATTTACAGCTAATTTTTGAATCAAAATATCTTTGCTCAAGTGAATTGCACAGAGAAATCTATGTAATTCACTTGAGCAAAGACACTTTGATTCAAAAATTAGCGATTCAAAAATTAGAAAGAAATTGACCTGACTGTAAAAATTGCTCTCTTCTTTAAATTGCTCTTCTGTGAACTATGCTTGTGTGCCTTTATGCACCATATTTTTTTCTTACTCAAATCTCTGTTCATAAATTGTCCAAAAATCTACTCTTTCAACAAATTTGTTTGCAATGTCAATCAAGCTTATATTGTCAACTCTTTCTTTTTGTACATGAATCATCGTTAGCTGCTTCATTCTGGTATTTGTTGTCATAGACCTCAAATATGTTTTTACTCGTTTCATGGCAGAGAAAGATCTCTCACTGATAGAATAGGTTGCCTGCAATACAAGGAGAATATTGCAACATTGCAACTATTCTTGAATAGACAAGTCTCTGAAACATCTTAACCAGATTATAGATAGTGAATTGTGTCAATTCAAATTTAAAAGTTTCTGGAAGCAAAAGAGGCAGCTGTGCCTCAAGTCTATATTTGTCGATATCATCATTATAGATGGTGCAGACCTCTCTTAACTCATTTTCACATGGCTGATTCTTGATTGCTTTCAGGAATATCTCCTGTAGAAAGACCAAAATCTGGCTGGTCAAATCTCTCTTTGATACAATTTTTTGCTCTAAGTGCCTGAAAGTAGACCTGGTGATAATGATCTTTTTGAATTGACAGGAAGTGGTGGGTCTCTGCATTGCCATCATCAAGCCTTCATGACAGTCTTCTTTTGCGAGGTAGTGTTGCATCATCAACATTGAGCCCCTCTTTTCTTTTCAAAACTCGCTCCCAGAACAGATCATAAGCACCATTGTTACGATCTTTTGATAGTTTCTTAATGACATCTTGAGAAATAGCAGTGCTCTCTGCAGCTGACATTGTAGGGTCTTGCAGGCTTCTTGAAATTTTGCACCCACACTCACCTCAATGAGTAGGGAAAACCTTTTTTTTGTTTTTTGAAAATTCCCTCCCTAAATACATTTTTAGAAGTGGCTTCAATATGCAATGTAAGTTTGCTAAATTGGTCACTAGTTTGTGCCTGTTTGCGAGGTGAGAGTAGTAACTTATTCATTGATCACCCCTTTTTCAAACTTTTTAATTGATCACCCCCAACACAGCATATATGGATGGCAGTGATTCATAATTTCCCTTGGAATTCTAGTTCCTTTTTATCTTCATAATTAGAAACTGTCAACCAAAACTGTCACCAAAACTGTCAATGTAGGTTTCTTCAGTTTTTAAGTTGGTCTGGCTGGCTATGTATGTATGTATTACCCATACAGGCTGCACTAATGGAGCTAAAGGGCTTTTGTTTTTTGAAAATTCCCCCCAATAATAGGTTTTTAGGGGGGGGGGTGAGGTTCAATTTGCAATGTAAGTTTATGCTAAATTGTTCCCTTAGTTTGTGTCTGGCAGTGTTCACTCTTTCAGTGATTACTGAAAATTTTTTAATTGATCACCCCCAACATGGCATGCTGCCAAAAGACATTGGTCACTTGACGGTTTCTGTTGAGTGACTAACCAGACCGGTTTTTATTATCATCTTCATCTTCATTAACAATTATAATGATGATAATACTTTTATCATCATTGTTGTCTTCGTTAGAAGCTCTGTTTGCCACATTAAAACATTCCTTTCTTTGTCTAATAAATACTGTTGCACTTCATGTGGGCCCAAGGCACAGGGGTTTGAAAATGTGTGAGC
>VCCN01000738.1:2881245-2893082 GCA_006491835.1 Architeuthis dux | reverse complement strand
TTGTCTGCAATGGCTGGTGATCTTCTGTCTGGTTAGGAGTTCAAAAATACAACATATAGCACAAATAACTGTTCTGTAGTTACTTTAATCAGACATAGAATGGAGAGAGACAGTGAGGTTGAACAATGGACATGGTTTCTTTATTTCAAATCATCTGGGTTGAACAATGGACTAGGTTTCCTTATTTCCAATCGTGTGACCACTTCCAACAGTGTGAATTGCTTTATATTTGCAGTCTATGACATTTCAAATTTTTTACTGAACTTCTTGGTTACATACCTGGATTTCAAGATTCTTGGTTTATTTTGTTGACCTTTACCCATAGTTATGGCATCTAAGAGATTCAAGTTTTGTTGGTGGCACCAAGCATAAACTCAACACCATATCTATTCAAGACAAGGTTGAAGTGTTGGAAAAATTGTACCATAGGTTATCTGTTTATGCTACGTAACACAAATTGTTCTGGAAAGATGATAGCTGTTGATTTAGAGAAGCAAAGGCACAGAAGTGTCATTGTCATCATCATCAGCCTTTTAGCATCCATCAGTTATCTTTTTAGTTAACCCATAAGAACCCACTGTGACATTGATGTCACATACAATTTAATTGATCTGCACAGTCTCTTATATAATATTATATTTTATCCTTGATTTTAACTAAGAAGTGTACTAAGTGACATCTACTGAATATCTTGATGCAGTCACGTAACTGTGTGTCAATTTGCCTACCCAGAATCCCACATAGTATTCCTTCAAGTAGAAATGGGTGTGGGTTCTTATGGGTTTTAAATGATAAATCCATACTTGTGCCTGTTTGCAGTGTATCTGATTATATTTGAAATGCTCAAATTTCTGCATGCAACATTTTCTCTTTATGATTGTTTCAAGGGTCAAAATCAGTTCCGGCCATAACCCTTTATGGGGACCCCTAAAAGTATTTTAGATATCAAAACAACCTTTTTGTATGTTAAACTAGACCTAATTACAAGATATTTTCAGTTGCAAGATTTCTGAATTTCTTTTTGATTATGGGGGCAAAACTCTCTCTGATGAAGTGATCATATATGGTACCTTGCTCAAAAAGTGACCAAAACTGGAAAATATTAAAAAATTAAAAATTAAAGTAGAAAGTTAAATAAAACATAGAATTAAAGAATAACATTCAATATAATGAATAGATACATAAAATTGATATTGACAAAAAAGATAACACCTCTGGGGTGATTATGCTAGGCTATTATAATGGGGTGTAGTATGCCTCAAAACAGTTTCTGTCTTTGTTCAAGCACAAGTGTACTTTGCAAAACTTGCAGACCACATTGATGCGGATTATGTTGTCGTTGTGGCTACAATATTTGCATGTGGCTGACAGGTCCTCGTGATCATATATAGTCACTTGCCCCATAAAGGGTTAATAAGGGATCATTATTTTTTTCTGACAGATTTTCAGATCAATAGTCAAACATATTTGAAAGAGAAAAAAGGCAAATTTAAAACCTGTCATCAGCATTACAAGTATTGTTGTTTGGCCATACAGGCAGCACACATAATTGTATTAGTTTTAGTTTTGCTTCATTTTGTCAGACCTCACTGCCAGATATTTTTCTTTCTTTTTTCAGTGCTAGAAAGGCAATGTTGATAGTGTAGCTTTGTATTAAGGGTCACAGCAGGAACAGCAGGAGTCTAAAGTCAAGGTATGGTAGAAAATTAGCTTTAAGGAGGTTCTTTTGCATCATGGTCTTTGTAGGAGGAAGAGCTAAGTGATATGTTTTTTCTAAGCTGGGATAAGTAAACAATTTAAATGTTGGGACACTTAGATACTAGTGACCTGTAGATGAATAAGTTCACTAATTTAAGGATTTGGAGAACTGACTGCAGCATCTAATTGTTACATATGAAATTGTGTCTTTTTTTTGTTCAAATGTATCTCAGCAAAGATTGAGCAATGAAATTGTTGGCTGCGATTTCAAAGATTATTGTTAATCAGTTTTAAAAGGGATATCTAATTGCTTTTCAGTTTGTAGAAATAGAATTTTAGATGTAACTGAATAATATACTGTATCTACTATTCTAGGATCAGTTCTAGATTCAGTTTCTAATGTCGAAATATAAAATATTAGATTATGTCTCTTTTATTTTAATAGAGGCATAACATCTGAACTATTACTATGCGAATGATACCTATCATATTTCTTGAACAATGTTAATGATGACTCATATTTCTTAGAAAATACCAACTTTAACACAAGGCCTAACTCTTGAAGCACCTTGTGAGGAACACATTCATGATCAGGGTGGAAGTATGGTACATGATGCTTAAATCATAATGTTGTGTGAATGCACATTTCTTTAACAAAAATGGCCAAAGAATAAACATATTTTTCTAATTTGTTCTGTCATGAATTTTTTTTTAGCAGCAAGTTAATACAGAAAACAGTTTCAAGATGCAATGCAGCAGAATCTTGTTATTAACATTCATGGCAAGGGAGAACGTATGCTTATGCAAATTTGTGACAAGGGAGGAAACTTGTTTATGCATTGAATATGGATGTTTTTGCCCGATTGGGCCAAGTGACATTCTTTTTTAAATAAATATGTTTAACAGACTACCACACCCAAACAGCAGTGACAATACTATTTTATATAACACATTGTTCTACAAGTTATAATGGCCATCAAAATAAAAAAGCCATCATGTAAGGGTTTTATTTAAGGTTGATTTAGATTTGGTTGAAGTTAAAGGTCTTTCTACATTTCAGTTAAATATTAATCACCACTACCCACAACACTGGTTTGTTGCTGGGTTTATGTTATTCACGTGTTCTGACCTTTATATGTACCTATGTATCTATCTATGTTATCTATGTATCTATGTATACAGACTTTGCCCAGCCCTAACTGTTCATAGTAGAAACTTGAAATTTCGCACACACACATACTACCCTCAATGAGTGGGGAAATTGATTTCTTTTTGTTTTTTGAAAATTCCCACCTACATATGTTTTTAGAGGGGGTTCAATATGCAATGTAACTTTATGCTAAATTGGTCACTAGTTTGTGCCCACTTGTTTTTTGAAAATTTACACTTTTTTTAGTGATCACAGCCCAATAAAGAGAAGTAACTTATTCATTGATCACCCCTTTTCCCAACTTTTTAATTGATCACCTCAACACAGCATACATGGGTTGGTGGCAGTAATTCATAATTTCCCTTGGAATGCTAGTTGTCACTTTCCCTTCAGAAGTTTAGGCTATTTTATTGCAGATGCACTTTTCTTCTAATGCCAACTTGATAAATAGTAGGTATTTATCTACTATTATACTATACTATACTATCTACTATAATATTTAGCTTATGTTATTACTAAATCAACTAATGATATTTTACATGACACGCCTGTGTAAGTGTGGGTATGCTTTCTCAGTTGATCAATGACCAGTATATTTACCATCTTGCTATAGTTACTTATGTGATTCTTAGTGTGCATATACAAGGATTGATCATTAAATATGTAGCTTGTCATCGTTATTAGCTCAATTTATGATCTGAATCTTTCACTGTATAGTGTTTTGATCTATGTAATTAATGGGAAGTGTTGGGTTAAGTGCATTAAGGAGATTATGATGAAAAATAAATATTTGTTGTGTAAAATAAATGCTTTTTTCATCTATGGACTTATTGATGAACCTACGTATAATGGCTTTATTTGAAATCCCACAACAGAGTAATGGTTAGCAAGAAGACCATTACCACTGTAGTAAGGTTGATCCTCACTAGGTGACCTACAGTTGTGGCCTTATGCCATACTAAGCTATAATAGCTTCCTTAAATGACAAAAGTAGCAGTTTCTATAATAAATGGAATCAATTTCCACTTTTTTTTTTCAAACAGCTAAAACTATCAATACTGACAAATAATATTCTGTGTACAGCATTTTGCAAAGAAATTGTCTAAAAAGCATTCAGTGTTTGTCCTTCACCATGACCACTTACTCCTTTATTATAATGCAAAGCTTCTTATTATATACTTTTCTCAATAAACTAAACTGACTGAAGTTTAAACCTTTATCTTGTGTATCAAATTAACCAGGACTTGATCTACAATTACAATAAAAATGCATGTGGGTGTCTTATCACGGAACAAGAATTAACAAGCTAGTCTCAGAGACTGTTACTACTTTATACAGTCATTTCTCACTGGGTGCTCCACAATTATGGCCTTGTGCTGTAATCCACTAAACTTAGTAAATAACAATAAAAATGTATTTTAAAGACCAGCATAAATGGGGAATGATCTTGCTAAGTCTTCACATGCAAATCTAAAATCTGAGTAAAAATGATGCAGCGTTTTGTACTTCCATGATGAAGCATCCAAAGAATTACAAAACATGTTAACTGATCCAAATAGGGAAAGTAAAAAAGTAGGCTTAAAGATGAACAGAACAAAGACAAAAGTAATGTTCAACCATAAAGTCCCCCAAAAGCCCATAAAGATAGAAGGAGAGGCTCTAGGAGATGTTGATAAATACATCTACCTAGAACAGGTAATGAAGTTAGAGAAAGACCATGACAGGAAAGCATTTGGTATGAATAGAGACATTTTAAAGAGCACCTTGCTAATGTGCTTAAAGTGTAAACTATACAACGGTTGCATAATACCAGCCATGACTTACGGATGCAAAACATGGAAATTAACAAAATGAGCTGAAAACCAACTTAAAAGAGCAATGCTAGGGATAACTCTAAGAGATAGAAAAAGATCAACATGGATCAGAGGGAGGACTAGAATGAAGAATATTATATAATTAATTAAGCAGCAAAAATGGAGATGGGCTGGTCACCTAGCAAGAAGAGATCACAATAGATGAGGGAAAAGACTAACTGATTGGTGCTTATGGGTCAGTAAACGCAGTAGGAAAAGATAGAGGGATGAGATAGAAAAGCTTGCTGGCAGAGGTTAGCACAATCTAGGTCGTCATGGAAGGAGATGGGAAAGGCCTTTGTCCAGCAGTGGATTTATAATGGATGTTGCTGCTGATGATGATATATAGGTATCCCCCACTTTTTGAAAGTTCACTTTACGCCACTTTTTTGCTTTTATGGAAAAAGGCATTTCTTTTTGCAGTGAGCCGTTATAGAGGCAGTGCACACCCTCTTCCTCTCTCCCCTATACCCTAATCTCCTGTACCTCCCACCTCCGACGACTCAGCCTAACATACCATCATCACCATTTCTTTGTGCCTGAGAACACTCAAATTATTTTTCCATTTAAATTAATGGTAATTGCTTCTTCTCTTTAAGTGGTTTCGGCTTGCAGAATGTTTTTATGGGAACACTCTACTTTCGGATATTGGGGGAAACCTGTACTGTATTACATCCAGATTTTGAATGGACATCACCCTTCTCCTTACATTCCATCTCTATAGAGGTCCACAAAGGAATCACATTGCAATGTTTTGTCCTGTAATTTTTCTGGCATCCTGCAGATGTAAGTATTCACTTCATTGGATTTTGACTTTGATAATATATTTCTGTATCTTGTCATCTAATGATATAAGGCACACAACAACCAAATCCCTCCATTTCTCTGAGTATCAAATCTTCTTTTTGTCCCTCCTGAGAGATTAGAGTCTCATGGGTAGAGGCCGAAACAGAGGTCAAGAAATATAAAGAATGGAAGGAATTGGATGCAGCTTTGTATCCCTTGTGAAATGAGGATTTTGATGATGAACACATGAAAACGGTTTGTGATTTGATGCACTGTGTGTCTAACTGTTAGTAATTATTTCATGGTTCTCATATAGAATAGAGTTTACAATAGAGTATTGGCTGAAAAACATGCCTCAGGTCCAAATAACTGGTGATATATTTAACATTTCTATGAGAAAAGTCATACTATCTTAACCAGAATCTTGTAAAGTGAATTAAAACATTGTATTACAGAATGATCTAGCTAACCGTTCTGGGCCTGCTATTCCCATTAAATGAATATTTTATATGATGCCAATACACAGTTCATATATTATAGTAATATCTTTTTCTCAATCATTGCTGACCAAGTAAAAAGCAAATAAAAGCCTCACCCAAACAATTTTACAGTCATAACTAAAATGGAGTTCTGACATTTCCTTTTGTCTCATATAGAATTTTCATTCCTTATACTCTTTTTTTTAAAGTAAATTAAGTATGAAGTTTGAGCAGATATTGATAGTAAATAAATTCTTTGCTTTATCCTGTTTTGCTTGTCATGTAAAATATTTATGTATGTTTCATGCCATTTTAAAAGAAATATTTTCAATGATTTAAAAGAAAATATATGTTTCTATTTAGAAAAGTGTTGACACTGTTAAAAATGTTTTGCTTTTCTTTCTTCAGGTACAAGCCAAACATTGACTTAGGTTCCAGTTACTGAGGCATCATGGATTTATCAAATATATCCATGACTAGTCAAAGAAAGAAAGATTATGAGCAAAAAACATTGCCTGTCTCTTTTATACATGACAACTGATCCCTTTTATTTTATTTTATTCATGTATGTTATTTCTTATTTGGTCCCTTTCCCTTTGAGTTATACTAAGTTTTAATCCAAGATCATACTCTAAGATAGGAGTTGGCCTGTGTGACACCTTTAGCATCTAATTCATTCTCTGAAAACTTTTTTTTAAATACTACTGAGACCAAGGAGGCACAAATTTGAATAAACAGAATTAAGAGTGGCAACAACATTCTTTGTGGGCAAATATATCAGTCATATCAAAATATTCCCAAAATATTATTTTTGGGGAAAAAAAAGCATTGTAACTTTTGTATAATGTGTGTTCTACTGAGATGTGCCATCAGGTAAGATTCAGTGAAAATAAGTTATATAGAAACACAATAATTGAGGCCATATAGTTAAAACAAGATAATAGGAGGTATACATTTTTCTAATGGCTGATTTCATATAGTCAGGGTCAATCTTGAATAACAAGCTAATTTTTCACCAGTGTTTTTAAAAAAAAAATATTTTCTGCTTGAAAGTACCATTTATTCAGGCAAAAGAGTTTGAAATGGCTGAAATTAATGTCAAATCATTGATAGATACTTCTGTGATATATAAATTGTGAATTTTAAAAATAAGCAGAAAATTTGTAGATATTTTACTGACTAAGCTGACTTTCCTACAAGGTCAGACAACTCAGTGAAGAACGTACAAATAGCTAGTATAATATTTGTTAAACTGAAATACTTGGCCAATCTCTCTTGTAGATATAAAAGGTCTGTACAAGAAATCAATGGCAATCAGATAGGGCTTAATTTAACTCCCAAATATTCTGTCTTTTTTGTTAGGCAAAGGTTTTAATTATTTATCTTCAATATTTGTTGTTTTTTGCTTAACATATGCTGTGATAGCTTTTTGTGCCTTTTCATATTTGGGTATTGATCTTCATTGCTGGTTTACGGAATCTGAGTAATTTGGAAAAGGGTGACAAAATGCTAATGTTTTTCCCGGCATATGATGGCCAAAGTACATTGATAGCCCAAATTTATTTTCTTAGCACCAAAGTTAAGCCATTGTAACTGGAGTGTGCTCTAAAATATAAACTAAGCTGAATATCTGATATAAACAATGTACGGGTTTGGGTATTGAAAATCTGAATTGACTAGTTTACTTCCTTTGGCACTTATTCAACACATCTTTAGATGAAACTACTGCTTAGCCAATTTCTTTAGCCTTCAATTTAAATGTTCTCAGGTACAAAATATACCTTGTCAGAGATTCTCTAATCGGTGATCACTTAAGAATTCGAGATGTCACAATTGAGCCACAATTATTTGGAGTCTAAATTATTTTCGTATCTAGTTGACCATTATCGGTCAGCTCTGCATTGTAAAATATGACCGAGGATTGTGTAGCATTCCTGGCATGGTTTCTGGGAGGAATTTTATCAGGGGGTACAAAGTTTCTTTTGGGCACTCTTCCCTTCTCCATTAGACATCCTGTTTTTATCCACTACAGGAAATTACTGGGTTCCCTTTCACTCCTGGGTCTTCTTTGGATCCCTGGGCCCAGGTACAATGTACCCCCTGCACACACCCTCATAGGCCCTGCTTCCTGGTACTCAATGATTCCTTAAAAAGGAATAAAATGTTATTTTATCAAAAAATGGCTTCAATTAGAATAAGATATCTATTTGTACAAGTTTCATATGGATTTGTCTGTAGCTCATGATAGATATTAATCAATTGGAACAACATTGAAGAATAAATACATTTAGTGGTTAAATGCCACTAATAACAATGTTAGTATATAAGTACATTGACTGAAGAAATATAAATTTGACTATATACCATGTAACATCTTTTCTCTCCATTATAATTTCCTATCTATGTTCATGAGATTTTACTATAGAATCCTCATTCCATCAAATCTAGAAGAGGTTATACCAAACTGAAACTAATAATAGTCTCCCTAGAGACCCTTCCCTGAAAAATAAAATAAACTAAATAAAAAGGTGTGGAGTAGTGTAGTGGTTACTGTCAATGGAACTGTCAAACCGAGTTTGTGTTTCAGCCGGGGCTGCTTATGCTCACTTTGCACTAATCCCCTTGGGAAAGGCATGAATCCATCTCCCCCAGCTATGGGTAAATAGCGGGGCAGTTGGAGCCTGTAAGAAAGCCCATCTTGTGTGTGTGTGGGGCTAGTAACTCCACCCTGTAAAACCTACATGCTACTGAAACCGGAATGCAGCCCTATGCTCCACAAATGGATCTATAGAGAATAAATAAAGTAATAAAAAAGAAAAGATTAACTGGATGAAATAAAGAATATTCAAATATAGAAAAGGACCAACAATAATATTAATGGCTCAAGAGAATAAATGCTGAGCATTAAGCAAGGGAAATATTCGTTTGAACTCATAGCATGTAATATTGGATCATGACCAGTAAAGGTTGCTATGCTGTCCCTTTACTTGGGCTAATGCAATATTCTCCATATCTGGAGTTGGTAGTGTTGTTATCAGTGATGCTGTTGCTGCTGTCCCCAACTATGTTTGCATCAGGTATGCAATCTGCTGCAAGAAGTTTCTGGATATGCCACTATCACCATGCCATTATTCTTCCACTGTGTTATCTATTGCCATGCACTCCCTGCAATAATTGGCTTAGGTTGGGGTTCCATGCTATCGCTGAGGTTTGTAGAGTGGAATGTTATAAAATACAGATAATGACAAATGATCGATATGCAAAAGTGAGAATAATATTAGTTTACAATCACATTTTCTCACTCTTTTTTCTTTTTTTTAGATGTTTTTGAAATTGTGTGTCAATTTAAATTTGAACATGAGAATGTTTAAATAGGAGAGGGAAGTTACTTGGTTATTTGCAAAGATAATAGAATAGAATAACATCCTGTGGTCTGATTTAGAAGACTGGGTGAGAGAATGGATACTTTGTCTGGTTAAACTTGGTCCAGACAACTTGATAACTCATGGAAATAATTTTATTATTAATTTGTCTGGTATAAATAAAAGCATGATTTTTTTTCCTTTGGTCAGTTTGGTTCTTATGTTGTGTTTATTCCTGTTGATTCCTTGTGGAGCATAGTGCCACAACCACACCATACCAGCAGACTATTTGGGAATTTAAGAATTCTCCAATTTTTAAATTTTTTTTTAGGAATTTCTTATTTTGATTCTCAAATCCTAAAAAAAAAACATTCAGAGAGAGATTTTAATATTTATAAAAATTATTTTGAAAAAATTAATTTAGAGAAATTTTCACAGGATTCTTTAGTTTCAATTTGTTTCTGTGTGTGTGTATGATTATAGATTCTGTACACATACATTTTAGTATGTGGTTATTTGTATATGGATGTGGATATATCTCAATATATGTATATACAATGTTTGTGTCTATATCTATCAAATGTTTCTATTTACACCAGTAAACAAATATAACAGAGACATGTTGTTTTTTAATCTGTTCAAATTCATTTTACTTTCATCTATTTTTTTAATGCAAAATTATATTAGTATAACATTATAATTAAAAGAAAAAGCATTACTACTATAAGATATAAAATCAAACAAATGAATATGATAGGTCTGCTTAGTCACTCAATAGAAACTGTCATGTTACCAACATCTTTTGGCAGCATGCTGTGTTGGGGGTGATCAATGAATAAGTTACTTCTCTCACCTTTTGTTAGACAAAAGTCTGAATTTTCAAAAATCAAGCGGGCACAAACTAGGGATCAATTTAGCATAAACTTTCATTGTAAATTGGGGAGGGGGGGGGGCTAAAAAACAAAAATATGTTTTCCCTAGATATAATAAGGAGTAAATGTTAAAAATTCAGCCCTTTAGCTCCATTGGGGCGGACTGAAAAAGCATTACTACTATCAGAAAAATAAAATCAATACAAATGAATAAAACAGATCTGGTTAGTCACGGAATAGAAACCATCATATTACCAACATCTTTTGGCAGCATGCCGTGTTGGGGATGATCAATTAAAAAAAAGAATGATCAATAAATAAGTTACTTCTCTCACCTTTTGTTAGATCACTAAATAGTCTGAATTTTCAAAAAACATGCAGGCACAAACTAGGGATCAGTTTAGCATAAATTTGCATTGTAAATTGACCCCCAATAAAAACCTGTTGGAGGGAGGGGGCGAGTTAAAAACCAAATAAATAAGGAATAAATGTTAAAAATGTCAGCGTGATACATACATAGCCAGCCAGCAAGACTGATTTGAAAACTGAAGAAACCTATTTGACAGTTTTGTTAACAGTTTTGGTTAACGGTTTCTAATTATGTATTGGAAAATGTTGTGAACTGAGAATCAAAAATAAGAGAAAAAAATGAACATTAAAAAAGTTAAAAGCAAAACAAAAAATAATGTGTCGAATATCAAATGATGCCCAATAGAAATTTACAACAGATGAATCTTGTAACTAAAGATAGATTTGTGAAGGCTTCAAGCTGCAAGCTTTCTCAATTATTCATGACAGCTAACAGCAATAATAACCTATAACACTCAGTTACCTTGGAATTTACTACAGTTTTAACAGAAAGAGATCTATTTATTTGATTTAAATTCTATTTTCTTTTGTTAGTTTATCATTTTCTTTTTAACTGCTTTTTCTTTCTTTTTTTCTTAACCATCGTTTGTTTTGTATTTTGTTCAAATCTTCCAACAAAATACCTATCCTCACCAAGTAATTAAGATGTAGCAAGCTAATTAGCTTCAAAGGTCATTTCTGCAGTTTATTTATTATATATTTGGGGGCCAACAAATATTCCCTATGTTGCCTGGATTAAAATAGCCTTTTTGTTTATAATTATTTGTTGTTGTTTAGTTTTTATTTGCTAGATCCACTTTGAACAGAGCAGTCAATTAAACTGAAAGTGATGAGAATAGACAAACATAATTACAAAGAGAGGAAAGAGATCTGTACTTTGGGTCTTTGGATTGAAATTTATTTGATTTCTTCTAATACAATTATGCAAAAAGTGGAAATCTGTTTGAATGTATTTTTTTCTTAATAATGTTGTGTGAAATCCTTTTTTCTGACATTTTAACTTTGTACTGCTAGGGCATTTGCAAGCAGAATTTTATTGCACAGTTTACAACACTAGATCAGTGGTTCCCAAACTTATTTTGTCGTTGAACCCTTATTTTTTCCCCAAAATCACGGAACCCATACCTATATTTTACGGACAAGCCCCGCCACTCTAATTTTAATAAGACATTAAATGAAACAACATTTAATTTAGAAAGAGAATTTATTCATATTAAAAAACCTAAGATAAATGAAACAACATTTAATTTAGAAAGAGAATTTATTCC
>VCCN01000738.1:2830609-2851060 GCA_006491835.1 Architeuthis dux | reverse complement strand
TGCGTTATAAGGTTTACCCCCTTTAAAAATAAAAACTTCTGTATACCCCATTATACTCGGATTTTACATCTGAAGAAGGCTGAAGAATGAATCGTCTGAAATGTTGTGTTAATAACACAAACAACAAGAAGGAGTTCAATCATCCGAAGAAACATTTGAATATATATATTATTCTGCTGTTTCTACTGTTTTTCACAGCAAAGAAATGAGCATGGAGTTCTGTTTAGAATAGAGCTAATTTCACAAAATAAACATTTGCAGAAAAACATTCAGAGTATGATCTTTGATTCCTGAAATAAAGTACTGGTTAGACTTGAGTCCTGCAGATTGAGGACGAGTCAAAAAATCAATATCTGAATCAACACTGCAAATGCATATAACAATACATAAAGAAGATGCTAAGTGTTTGGATATGGAGTCAGGGTGACTGAGATGGTAGAAAGCACTGTTAATGAAGTATTTGATCAAATTGCCCGATCTGACACTGGATTAAAGTTCAATCACTAGTTTTTGTGCTATTGTTTTATTTTTTTAAAAATATTTTATGCATGACGATGTACATCAATGATTATAAAACCAAGTTTATAGCAAATAATTTAATTCAGAAGATGTTGAAAGTGGCCTAAACAGTCATAACATCTGCATCAGAAGACATACACAAGATGGAACTATGTTCATAAAAACGTTGATTTTAAAATTTTAAGGTTTTTTTAAAAAAGTTTTAGAATTTTAACATTTATAACGTCCATAACACTGAAATTGAAAATAATTTTCATTTTCGTAGTTTATTGTAATTTCATTTTTTTTAAAATCTCCATCTTGCAATCGAGATGTCATGGGGGATTGAGACAGCAGTAATGCAGGAATTTATCATAATCCACTTCTGGCTAGCTAGGCCTGTCAAAGCTTCACCAGAGACCTCTTAACTGTACATTTCGGAACACGTTCTTTACTCTATCCATTGACCTACCTATTACGAGGCTTAACGAGGGATAGGACTTTTCCAGAGTGGAATCAGAGTTGTCCATCTTCTAGACTGGTTGCCAACCAAAGCTGAAGAGCCAAGTTTGCTCTGCTATTCACTCATAGCTGAGGAGGTAGAAATGATAAATTTATGCCTTTCACAAGGGCATTAGTGTGAAATGAATGCAAACTGTCTTATTCAGAGTTTGAACTCAGTTCACACATTCCATTTTCTGTGCTGTTGACCATTAGGCCACTTGCACCTCCAATAGTTTCATATAGAAGTAAAAACTGCAAATAATATATTCAAAACTTTAATGTCTTTTAATCTGCATATTTTGGAATAGATCAAATTTTTGATCAAATTTAGATTCAGCGTGTGTGCATGTGTGGTTTTAACTTGCTATTAGTGTTAAATGGATATGTAAACTTAGTCTGTTTTGTTAATATTTTATTCAATGTCAGCAGATGTAAAATGTGGTCAACTATCTATTGTGAGAAAGATTGCAGCTTTATTTGTTTGTTAGTGTACCAGGTTGGCATCATGAAATGACTGAATTGATTTTGATAGTATATTAATAGGAACAGGCCCTGAGATATTGCAGAAAATTGTGAAAAGTGGCTTAATTTAAATTTGAAAGGTGATATGACATGACAGAATATCTAATCTGGCTTTTTTATTTTTTAGATTTATTGATTATTTAGGTGGGAAATCTTAGTCTTTATACATATCCTATATCAAATATAGTTCTGTATATCAATTCTCTTTGAAGTTGTTTAAGCTATTTACTCTTTTTGTTTTTGGCGGTGGATATAATCAACTGTCATACTTTGGAGAGCTGTCCAAAGTTATAAGGAGATTAAGATTGCAATCATTAGAAAATCCTAGTAGAAATAAAATAGAAATTTAATGAAACATGCTTAGGAGAAAACTTAATATACAACAGTGTTAATTTGAATAAATATCTTGGTCTTGAAGATATCTTGGTCTTGAAGATATCTTAAATTTTATAATTTTACTAGTGACAAGGAATCTTTCTTTTTACCTTAAGATCAAAACTTTATGTGAATTCAATGTAATCATCATTATCAGTCATGTTGGATGAAAAATCATGTCTATCATTCACATTACTCTTTTCTACACTGGGTATTTACTAAGCCTAGCTTGTAGGGTACATATTGAAATGGGATTTGGAAATTGTACTGCTCCAATTGTTCAAGTAGCCTGCTTGCCTTGATAATCAGCATTTGAAACCCTGGCTTTTTACTTGAACTCATAACACTGACCACTGGAACCAGTGGGAAATATGCAGCCACTGCACTCATGAGACAGGCCAATACTCTTTTCTATTAAAACAGGCAATGCTTTGATACTATAAATTCTCATTACACAACTTCAGAGAATTTATTTTACAGTTGAGAGTAATTATTGATGAGCACATAAATCAAAAAGATTGTAATTTTAACATGTTTAAGAAATTAAAACATAAGGAAAAACAGGTCTGCTTAGTCACTCAATAGAAACTGTCACGTGACCAATGTCTTTTGGCAGCATGCCGTGTTGGGGGAGATCAATTAGAAAACTTGGAAAAGAAGGTGATCAATGAATAAGTTTGTTGGGTAGTGATCACTAAAAAAGTCTGAATTTTCAAATAACAAGTGGACACAAACTAAGGGATCAATTTAGCATAAACTTACATTGCAAGCTGAATCCCCCCTCTAAAAAATGGGGGGAATTTTGAAAAAAAACGTTTTTTCTAGACATAATAAGGAGTAAATGTTTAGATTTTCAGCCCTCTAGCTCCATTGATGTGGCCTGTATGCATGATACATACATGCATAGCCAGCCAGCTAGACTGACTGCCAGCCAGAACAGCTTATAAACTAAAGAAACCTATGCTGACAGTTTTGGCGACAGTTTTAGTTGACGGTTTCTCAAAATGATAGACTTGGATCCTGTACAGTAGTTATGGAGTAGTAGTTATTAGATTTTACTTGAGGCTAATTCAATGAGTAGCAGAAATAGTAGATATAAGGTGGTGCGCAGGGGGAGGGGGCTAACAGTTGACAGCATGAAGAATGGAATCAGTGAGTTGAGTTCAAACTCCAGCTGAGAGAGTTTGTGTTCACTTTACACTAATGCCCTTGGGAAGGGCATGAATCCATTTCTTTTTCCCCCCAGCTATGGTTAAATAGAAGGGCAGACTGAGCTCTCTACCCATGGTTGGAAACCAGTCTAAGAGATGGACAACTGATTTAAAACCAGGGACATCGTTAAGGCCAGCAACGCGTTGTGGAGTGCAAAGAGCATGACATGATATGCAGCGTGCACTGGTTATCAACTGTACCCCAGTCTGTGTCCAATTATCCTGACCATGTCTTGCCATTGTACCCAGGCAGACAGAGACAAGAGAGTGAGGCCGATGGTGTGCAACACTCCCTTACTATAATCCAAGTCAAGTGCAAGTCATGACTTCAAACCCTGCAGTGCACCGCAGCTGCTGCACCACTCAGAACTGAAGTGATGGTTATCTTCGGCCTTTAAAGACAAGCATGATGATGACATGGATATAAAACCAAATTAGCAGAAACTTATTCTATAAAGATTACCATAATTCCACTTGATATGAGTAATAGATTTTTTATTTATTTGTCACCACAAGGAAATCATGAAAGCAACCACAATTAATAACAGAAGTAACAAAAAAACAAAACAGAAAAGTGTTTATTTAACATAAACAAGCAAAAAGATTCTCTATCCACAAAAAAACATTTTATGTGTTTGTTCTTCTGTCTCTCTGGGACCAATTTTATTCCAATTTTGTGAATAATTTTTGCATTGCCCAAGTTTCCCAAATATTTTTTCTTTCTCCTAATGTAACTCAATTGTTATGCACAAGATTTTTGTATTATTTATTTTTATTAGATGAAGTATTGTGAACCATTATTATTAATTTTTGACTACTACTTTCCTTTATCTTAATTATGATAAAAAGCAACTAAAAAATTAAGATGTGGGAAAATAGTAGTCAAAAATTGATAACAGGATTTTTTATGGTTCAAATCTGAAAGCTACTATTTATTTTTCACAAGTCAGTCCCTAAAATCCATTGAGAAAACTTGAACACTGCATAATACATTGAGTTTGTTTCATATTAACCCAGGTTTCATTGAAAAATACACAAGAGGATGCTAACACAAACCCCACACACACTCAATCTTATATAGAGATATTTATTACTTGCTGTAATTTTACCATGTAGAGTTTGTTTTGGTCATGGCTGTTTACATTCACTTTGCACTAGTGCCCTTGGGAAAGGTATGAAGCCACTTGTCCTCCCAACTATGGATAAATAGCAGAGAAATTGGAGACCTTTATCCCTGTAAGGCAGTCCATCTAAGAGAATGACAGAAAAAAAGCCTACAGCTTGGCAGCCACCATAGCTGATCCCAAGCCCAAAGGAAGAGGATTGGGCATGGGGCAAGCAACTCAACCTCGTAAAGACCTACTTGCTACTGAAACCGTAGCAGAATGGTTATGGTCCTATGCTCCAGAAGGGGTCTACAATAATAGAGAAACAAAAAGTTTCAAATTACAAAAAGAAATATAGCACAGATTCATAGTCAAATAAAACTAGCATTCCAAGGGAAATTATGAATCACTTCCACCCATATATGCTGTGTTGGGGGTGATCAATTAAAGAATTGTGCTGTGATCACTAAAAAACAAGCGGGCACAATCTAGTGACCAATTTAGCATAAACTTACATTGCATATTGAATCCCCTCTAAAAACCTATTTAGGGGGGTGGAATTTTCAAAAAACAAAAAGATTTCCCTACTCATTGATAGGAGTGTGTGTGCAAAATTTCAAGTTTCTACTATGAACAGTTAGTGCTGGGTGAAGTCTGGATATATAGAGAGACATATAAATGTGAGAACACATGAATAACCTAAACCCAGCAATAAACCAGTGTTGTGGGTAGTGGTGATTAATAGAGCACAAATTCAGAATCAAATAAAATCATCTCCTTCCTTCAATCAACAGAGTTAAAGCTTGAGTTTTGCATTAGAAAAAAACTAATCTGACTTGAGTCAGCAAAATACCAAGAGATGCAGGCACTTACCTGATGAGCACTTTCGATAGATGGCCGAGGCTTCAGAGATGTTGTTAGAGCTGCTTGCTTTAAACTTGACCCTTCTCCACTTTGCCCAATTCTTTGGGCAGTCCGTGGTGTTGCATTGGGGTCTGTTGATACGGCGACACGAACATCAGGCCAAGATGTTGCATAGTAAGAAGAGCTTATCAGGTGTCGCTGTTCACTTACAAATCTTGGAGATGGGTTGGTTTCTTCTCTCTGAGAAACATTCATTTGATAACAATATCTTAGGATACATATTGACATAGAGGCTGTTATGATGATAGATACTGTTACAGCACCCAACACAATGATCACTGCTGAGTTAAGATGTACTTTGTCGTCGGCTCGGATATGAATTGAATTTGGTAGGTCCGATGTCTTGTTACTCACGGTCAGTGTCAAAAAAATAGTAGTGGTTGCTGACCGGATGGGATTACCACTGTCTTTGGCAGTAAACTCAAGTTTAAACAATCCAGCATCTCGCTGGGTGAGAACACGGGTAAAAATTAATAATCCTGTATAATGGTTGATGGCAAATAATTGTTTATCATTCCCTCTTGTTATTTCATATTTGAGAAAAGCATTCTCTCGGCTGTCACTGTCAGACGCTTTTATTTTAGTGATGTTCTTGGTGTGATGTGGGTAGTAGACAACATCCAAAGTGAAAGGATTGATATTGGGAAATGTGAAAAATGGGGCATTGTCGTTTTCATCTCTGACCTCAACAATAACATTCACTGAGTTATTCAGTGATGGAATTCCACTATCCCGGACAAAAACTTGGAACCTATAAACATTTTGAAATTCATAATCTAAAGAAAGAACAGTTGTGATTACTCCAAAATTATTTATCTGGAAAGGCAGGAACTGTTTATTGTTGGTCAGTAGTGAATAGGTCAGTTTTCCTCCAGGTCCAAGGTCAGGGTCAGAGGCATTGATGGTGCCAACATGTATCTTGGATTTCTGGTTCTCATAGATCCAGAATTTGAATGTCTCTTTAGAAAATCGAGGCTGTACATCATTCACATCAGTCACTTGAATGTAAAACTTGCTTTTACTATACAAAGGTGGAGTTCCCTTGTCTTGGCAACTGATGATAACATCATAATGATCATCAACCTCTCGATTTAAAGGGTTTTTTACTGTAACCTTGAATTTCTTGGGGCCAAGACTGTGAAGCTGAAATTTATCATGACGCAAATCACAGCTGATCTCTCCATTCTGTCCAGCATCATGGTCAGTGATCTTTACATAAGCAATGAAGCTTCCTAGCTTGATATCCTCGGAGATGTCAACCGTGTTGTCCATTGATGCTGAGACAAAGTTCACATCTATGTTAGGTGGGTTATTTTGTTGATTGATTATATTTACCTGGACCATCGCAATTGAGCTGAGAGGGGGGTTACCTCCATCGGTGGCCTTCACGTATAGCTCGCTTTTTAAGTCTTGGGCCATAGTGAATTTTTTGTTCAGGAAGATTTGTCCCGTTATTTCATTCAGCTCAAAGTGGATTTTATCACTGTCAGACGTCTGAAAGCTAAAGTGGTATGTAATTCTTCCATTCATTCCAGAATCCTGATCTGTGGCTGAGACAATGGCAGCAGGCGATGTCTCACTTGGTTCATTTCTAATAGAAACATTATAGATTTTTTGGGAGAACACTGGGGAGTTATCATTGACATCTGTGACGGAGATATGGACGTTTAAAACACTTTCTCTTGGGGGAGAACCCTCATCTTTGGCGATAATCTGGATATTATATGAGTCTTTCACTTCACGGTCAAGCTTATCTTCTAATGTTATACTCAGATCAGATGATCCGCCAACATTCTGTGACACAAACAAAGTAAATGGCTCATCCAGATTTTTTTTCAGCCGGTAAGTAATCTGGGAGTTAATCAACCCGACATCCCTGTCAATGGCACTGGGGATGGATTTTTTTGTGCCTTTGCTATCATTTTCTTCAAATTGTATTTCCACTATCTTGTCAGGGAATTCTGGCTGGTGGTCATTAATGTCTTCTATTATTATTTTGATCTCCAAGATCTTCATAAACATTTTAGCTCTTCGCACTGCAACTTCCACCATACGAAAGCATTCTTTGTTATTCTTGCACAAAGACTCAGCATCCAGTGTCTGGGCTGTGTAGAGCTTGCCCGTCTTTTTGGAGACACGGAACAATTTGGAGGTGCTTGTCACCCTTACTTGCAACTGACTGAATGTGATGAGGCTCTGCTCTGGATTCAG
This sequence comes from Architeuthis dux, assembly GCA_006491835.1. Classification (NCBI taxonomy): domain Eukaryota; kingdom Metazoa; phylum Mollusca; class Cephalopoda; order Oegopsida; family Architeuthidae; genus Architeuthis; species Architeuthis dux. Next base: position 2,843,709 of record VCCN01000738.1, on the reverse strand, counting down.
AAAATTGTCCATCAAGTGTGTGTCAGCAGCAATATCCCCAACCAGAGTTCCAGGGGTCTTGCCTTCCTTCACATAGTAGGTAATGTCGACAGCCAGACATCTGTGCAGGACAGAAAGAAGGACGCAGCCGGGTATCAACATGTTCTAATTGGATCCGTAGAAGTAAACAAATATAAAGCCCATCTAATCCAAATGTTGAATCTCCATCTGAAAAACAACAACTTTGTCATGAGTAGAGATTCTCAAAAATGTTTATATACATACACCTATTGATACACTCTTACACACATGGTCATATATATGTATCTTCTATGCATGATAAATTGTGTGATATGTTTCTCTGTATACATGTGTATGTGTATTTACAATATGTAAATATACAGTACCTGTTATAAGTATTTGAACAGAGAACCATTTTGCTTCTGGTTTTGATAGTTAAAAACAGGCACATTATGCGAGAAGGAACAAATCTTTTGCAATCAACATGACAAGTCATGTTTTCTTGTTACTGAATACATTTCTTGAAAATGTTTTGATAGAATTAAATTGTTAATTGAAAAAAAAGCAAGGTTTTTGTTTCTATCATTCTAAAATCTTGTTCAGAATTTGTTAAGGAGATTAAAAAGTGAACTCAAATTGCTATATGGAAGAGTTACCAAACTAGTAAGTTAATTTTTAATCCCCCCCCCCCTGCTCAGAATCCATAATGGCCCTTGCAACCTCAGGGATTGAAAACAGATTTTATGCTTGTTCAAATAGTTATGAGCAATACTTTTTTATCAATTATAATTTATATATAAAAAAGGTATTGCTCATAACTATTTGAACAAGAATAAAATCTGTTTTCAATCCATGAGATTGCAGGGGCCATTATGGATTCTGAGCAGGTGGGGATTAAAATTAACTTACTAGTTTGGCAACTCTTCCATATAGCAATGTGAGTTCACTTTTTTAATCTCCCTAAAGATTTTAGAGGGATAGAAACAAAAAACATGCTTTTTTTTCATTTAACAATTTAATTCTATTAAAAAAAACATTTTCAAGAAATTTAGCATTCAGAACCACAAAACATGACTAAATGCATGCCTTGTTATGTTGATTGCAAAAAAAAGTTTTTTTTCTTGCGTAATATTCCTGTTTTTAACTCACAAACCCAAGTGATTAGGAGTAAAATGACTGTCTGTTCAAATACTTATAACAGTTACTGTATATACACACGTGTGCACAAACACATATATATGGATATACACACATGCATGCACATAACCACACACTCACACACACACACACACATATATATATATATGCTTGATATATGTGTTTGTATATTGAATGCAGGTTTCCCCAGCTATCCAAAAGCAGAGTGTTCTTATAAAAACCTTTTGAAAGCCAAATTTGTGTGAACTGAAGAAGCAATTGCTATTAATTTATATAGGAAAATCTTTGAGTGTTCCTAGATCAAAAAAATTCTGATGATGGTATATTTGGCTGAGTCATTGGAGGTTGAAGTTGGGGGAGGGGTACAGGAGACTGGGGTGTAGGAGTGTGAGGAAGAGGGTGAACGCTGCATCTATACGGCTTTGCTGCAAAATAAAACGTTGAATGCTATTTTCACTTTTCGTAAAAGCGAGAAAGTGGTGTAAAGCGAACTTTTGAAAAGCGGGGGATACCTGTATTTGCATATAAGAATACATAATCAATATGTTATTGTCTTCCCTTAAAAATGGATTGTAAATTATTTTCAATTATTAAGAGATTAGAGATATTTTTCATTGATCAACTAATTGATTCTAATTTTTGTTTGCTGTTCAGTGTTGTTTTCAAAATTCTACTTATTATTTTTTATAGTTTGTTATTCCATGGAATTTTCCATTGAAACAGGCCAACATATCCCTAAAGAATTTTTTTTTTAAACTACAAAAGAGATTTAGCTTCTTGGCAAATGAAAAATATAAAATATTCTTTGGATAATCTCTACTCTACTTTTTCTTTTTGATTCTTCTTCTAATTAGAAACCGTCAACCAAAACTGTCAACATAGGTTTCTTCAGTTTTCAAATTGGTCTGTCTGGCTATGCATGTATAATCTGTACAGGCCATACCAATGGAGCTAAAGGGATGAAAATTTGAACATTTACTCCTTTTTTGTTTAGTAAATGTTTTTTTGTGTTTTTTTAAAATTCTCCCCCTAAATAGGTTTTTAGTGGGGGTGGGTTCAATTTGCAATGTAAGTTCATGCTAAATTGTTCTCTTAGTCCAGTTCAGACTTTTTTCATGATCACTGCCCAACAAAAGGCAAGAGAAGTAACTTATTCATTGATCACCCCTTTTTCCAATTTTCTAACTGATCACCCCCAACACATCATGCCAAAAGATGTTGGTCATGTGACGGTTTCTATCGAGTGACTGAGCAAACCTGTTTTTTATATTGTTGATGATGATTATGATTAGCATTATGGATAATCTTAGTAAAAAAGATATTGTTTTCTTCATTATTGGAATAATCATAATGATAATAATGATAAGTAGAAAAAATTGATAATACTGATATTAATAATATTAAGAAATAATGCAGATAATAATAATAATAATAATAATAATTAAGTAGACGTGCAGTTAAACTGGTGTTTGTAGGTGGCCAAGTGAGATTGGTGGAGATGGAATTTAATATGGTTCAATACAGTCAACTGCATATCCCAATCGACGCTCAGCTAGTTTACATATTTGCTGACAGATTCCTCTTCTGGAGCATTTGATATAACTGCCTTGCTGTGTGTATTGAAGCCAGGACTGTTGGGTTTGTCCTTTAACATGTATTGCTTGAGGTAGCAAATGACCTGGTCATACCCAAACTCAATCATATTTGTTTGAAAGTTCAATCTTCACAGCAAAAGAAAAAGATTTTCAAAGTACAGAAAACTGACAGATTCCTATTTGTTTGGACCATCATCAGCTAAAGATCATTAGCTGTAAAAAAGAAATGGTTAAGATTCGGATATTTTTAATACGTTTTTCGGCTTTATCCCCTATCCGAATCTTATCCCCCCAAAAAAAACTGACACGAAACAGTCACCTAAATTATTGTCATAAAACTTCAATATGAATATACACCATTTCTGTCCACATAATGTTTAACCATTATCAAAATTGACTATGGATGAACAAAAGGGAACAGAAGAATTTCACTTGACCTCTTACAAACACCAGTTCAACTGCACTACTTAATTATATATACAATACAATAGTTGCAGTTTATATTTACTTTTTAATATATTAATATTTAATACTTATCAGGGTTGCAGCAGATAATAGTGTCTAATCAAAATTCTGTTTTCTTTCATTAATTGTATTATTTCTTTTTATTTGCACACCGTTTTTAACATCGAGTGAGCGAGGGTGTGAAACTGTACAATTTCAATCGGAACTACATTCCCTACATTGTGCTGAGAGCTTTTACTGTCTGTTGCTTTTTAAATCGAGTTTAAAAATTCTTCCAAAAATAGAATTAACCTTAGAGAAATTTAATTAGAAGAAAATTAATTAATTTAATGATTAATTAAATAAGATTTTGTTAAATTATTAACCATAATCCATACTTAATGAAATGTATTGTATGTAATTAAAGAAAAAATAATCTAAATTCTTGTTTAAATAGTCTCATCAAAATTTATAAAAGTTTATATTCATCGATTGATCTCTGGGGACCTATCTATATATTTATATCTTTATATTTTTGGTAAAAACATTAAAATTAGTGTAAAAATCTGTGTGAAAATTGGGCTATATTTTCCTAAGGTATTATTCTCATCATTCACCTGTTCGCAAACAAATTTTCAACCATGATTTTCTCCGGTTTCTATTGTCCACACAAATCATTTTTAATTGATAAATTTCTACAATTTTTCTTCTTATAAATAACACAAAGATTATTACGATAAAATTGATAGGTTACAAGTTTCAGACTCTTTTTTTGTGTCAAATGTCAGTGGTGGTAGATGTTATTATTAATGGCTTACTCATTCTAAAATATAATGTTTGACTGCGGCAGTCGAAGGATCATTAAATGAATACAGTTTTTATGTCTTTTAACTGTTTTTTTTAACAAAATGGGGGGAATCCTGTTTTTTTTCTGTAGCCTATGTTATCTATTGCATTGTGTTATATGTGCATGAATATTTTTGTAAAATTGTGCTCTTTGGTTTAGGTGTGCATAGACTTGCAACGGACATCATTTTCATATAGAAAAGTATAGGTCTTGATCAATACCCAAACTCGCTCGCTATGCGTCGCTCGCTTGGATAATAATAATGATAATGATAATGAGGATGATGATGATTATAATAATAATAATAGAAAAATAGAATTGCAAATATTTTTTGTCTCTGATGCTCAACTGTACATTGAGCATCAGGAATGTAGTCTTGCATACATATATACATTATTATGTCTAGAAGAAAACATTTTTTTAAAAATTCATCTCCTAAATAGATTTTATGGGAAGGCTTCAATTTACAATGTAAGTTCATGCTAAATTGATCCCCAGTTTGTGCCCACTTGTTATTTGAAAATCTGAAAAATGGTGAGAGAAGTAAGTTATTCATTTGTCACCCCCTTTTTTAATTGATCACCCCCAACCTGGCATGCTGCCAAAAGATATTGGTAACATGACGGTTTCTATTGAGTGACTAAGCAGACCTGTATTTATATTAATTGCTTATTTAATTCCTATGGTCATTTATTGAAATTCTTGGACGTTAATAGTAAATAGTTGACTCAAATTCATCAAATGTAAACACTACTGTGAAATCAAAGTTCTGATGCTGTGAATGTTTTGATGATAACCTGGTTTTGATTCTACACAAGCAATGCATAAAGATATTACAATGTTCATAGCCTTTCCTTTCATAATTTCCTGGCATCACATAGCTGAAGTGTGATTTAGCAAACAATCAGAATACATGAAAACAGGATCAACTTTTTTTTCCTCTGAATTGAGCTATCAAAGAAAATGGATGTTACTGGGTAACCAATCATTAGAGTAGTATAGGAACATATCCAACTCTTGACCTTTTCATATTTAAGTCTTAAATAATCTGTTAATGTTGATGTTGATTGCATAATCACTTATTTTTATAATCAATTCTATTAATTTTATCTGTACTTTATGGTATCGAATAATGTCATGATGACAAATACTGATACCTTATGAAAAAATGTTAATGTATTTATGTTGAAAATAAACTAATAATAATAACAGTGAGAAGGAAATAAAAGAAGAAAATATGATTGATAAAAACTACAAATAATACCTAATATCATCATCATCATCATAATAATAATAATGATAATAACTAGCATTCCAAGTGAAATTATGAATCACTGCCACCCATATATGCTGTGTTGGGGGTGATCAATTAAAAAGTTGGAGGGGTGATCAATGAATAAGTTACTTCTCTCACCTTTTGTTGGGCTATGATCACTAAAAAAGGTCTGAATTTTCAAAAAATAAGTGGGCACAAACTAGTGACCAATTTAGCATAAACTTACATTGCATATTGAACCCCCTCTAAAAACCTATTTAGGGGCAATTTTAAAAAAACAAAAAAAAACATTTTCCCTACTCATTAAGGGGAGTGTGTGGGCAAAATTTCAAGTTTCTACTATGAACTGTTAGGTCCGGATACATAGATAGATACATAGATATATATATAATTGTCAGAACACATGAATAACCTAAACCCAACAACAGTATTTAAACCAGTGTTGTGGGTAGCAGTGATTAATTAAGAAGATAAAAAATAAAAAAAAAATGATTTTTATTTGATTTGTAATGGTAGTAATAATTATAATATTAACAGAAAAATGATATTCTAGTATAATTCTGTATTGTTTATTAAGATAAATTATGTGGTTGTAAAAATAATAGAAAACAATAAGAAAAATACCATCAACATCATTTACTCTCTATTGTAATTACTACATTGTTTACATTTTCTCAAAATAATATAGTATCTATAATTAGACTTCCTCAGTTTACATTTATGAACAAAATGCAGTGGTAATAACATAATGATAGTAGTAGTAGTAGTGATGGTAATGGTGGTTATGGTGTTGGTAGTAGTAAATGTCACTGTAGTAGTGATTCCTTATTTATTATATATGTTTCAATAACACCAATGTATTCATAGAAAGGTAAACATATTTATAAGTATAAATATTCTAATTAGGATTATTCAAATTAGATTTAACAAACTGTTCAAAATATTGTGATTGGGAGTGGCTACTCTGAAAGATTGTTTTCAATGTCACTGTTACAACATGCACAGTAGTGATCAAAGATTCTTTAGCCAATCCATTGCATAATTTTAGCCAAGCAGTATGTTCACACAAAGTTATCTAGTGCTGGTTGTCAGTTTATATCAGCATGACATTATTCCAATAAGGTCCTGTATACAGACACATTCATATTGCCCAACCATTTTAGATAAAATGCAATATTCATACAAATGTTTTAATTTATATCATCTAAGAAGAAAAATAATGATATAGGCTGGCATATTGCCAGAGAACTTTAATAAAACATGTTCTGCAGGCACAGAGAAGATGTAAACATTGATAAAGCCATTGCCTCTTTATTCAAATAAAAAAGGCAATTTCTTCCAATGTTGTGTCATAGAAAGATTTATAAATCTACAGATATTATAATTAAAGACCTGTTTGTTTATTTATATTTTCATTGCTATGCTGTGTTTACTTAACAAGTGAACATCTTCAGCAACTAGTTTGTAAACATCACAAAAATTGCCATCCTGTTGGCATAGCATCAACAAGTTTTTGCACTCAAATATTTTGAAGAAAAAAATAATGTGAATCTTTAAACTATGGTGATATTTATTCTTCCCCTCCTCCTAAGTTCTTTCTTTGCGCTATTTTACGTATAAAGGATCTTTTTTTCTTTTTCATAAAGTGACAGATGCTTGAGTTAACTATTCATCATTTGAAATCTCAATAGTAGTATCTCCTTCCTCTTCCTTCCTTATTCAGGGTCTCTAGCCTTTCAATAACCCTCTTATGTATACACATAAAAAGAGAGATTAAAATTTTTTCAAGAAGACCTGAAATTCACTGTATTTAAAAGTTCATTCTGTTTTTATTTAAAGGTCTAACTAAATATTTATTCATCCAGAGCTCAGATAGGGAAAACACATGAAAATGTAATCTGTTTTTTCTTGGATTCTGTTTGAGTATCCTCTGCTATTTATTATGGTAGTAGCATAGTAACTTTTACTACTGTTGATGTCCAAACACTGTAAACATGTTTTGGAATGTTGTGTGCAGTGAAGCTGTGTACTGATTCACCAGGATTTTTTTTTAAATACATTTAATCAAATGAAATCAGACATTCATTTTATGATCAAAAAACTTGATTGCCAAAAAGATATTCATTTTTTTTTTCTATTTTAAATTTTTAGATAAAATTATTTTCAAATTAATAACATGATTTTTCCCTTTCTTGTTATGAAAAATTTCTCTAATTTCTTAAAAAATATGAAGCATTGCTACTTAGAATCCATTATTTTGTCCACTAATTATCATAGAAGAATTCTGTTAATTTTTTGTTTTTTTTTTCAAATTTTACCAAAATCAATAAAGACTTCATAAACTCCTTTTATGTCAAATTTTCCTTGATTTAGCTTGTCCAAAACATTTAAAATCATGATTGTCACATTGCTTTTAAGAATGAAAAACATTTAAATTAGTCAATATTTTCCAAATGGTAACTTCTGCTTAGATTAAAAATTCACTTTAATAAATGCAATGAAAATATCTTGAGAACTAGAGGGACTGCCTTCTCCCTTAATAAAAGAATATTTTTATATTGTTTTCTGTAGTATAGTAATTACTATTTCTGCTAATGTGACCAGGAATATTTGTCATCTTTATAGACTCAAATAATTTGCTGTTTACATCAGTTGATACCATCTACATACAAGAAACATGCAACAATACACATAAATTTTCACACATTATATGTACAATTTTCAAAACACCTTTCCCTTCATCTGAACAATTGAGATAAATAAACTTGTTGTGGTCCTTGAATATTATGAAATAAATAAACAAGTTGTAAAGTTAAAAAATATAGTTTCAATCAATTATTATATAATATGTGAGCATGCAAGTGTATGTTTAGCATGCATCAGGCTAGCTGGCTAGGCAGCTAGCTAGCTGGATAGCCTGACAGATAGCAATCTAAATGCATGTATGCATGGGCCCATGCATGTATGTTGAATGGAAGCATGTTTGTATGTATACAAATATGTATTGATTATTTCAGATATCCTTTGGCTGTAAATCAACTGATAGAAATAATACATGACTCACATACCATGCTTACTAAAGTTATATAATTACTTTAAAGTTCGGTCATATAAAACTTTATATAGGTATATAAATAGATAGATATGTTTGTGTGTATACATTTTTGTATTTGTTTATGTGTAGTCTTATGAACATACATGCAGGCATCCCTGAATGTTTTATACATGTAAACATAGAGGAATCAATGTTTGTAAATAGATCTTTTATGTATGTGTGTTCATTGTATCTAAAATGAGTTGAACCTTGATAGCTACATTTGCACATAAGTTTTTACAGGACTGAACATTTTTAAAAAATCATCATCATATGTATGCATATATACTATTAATGCAAATCTACTATTTAACAACATATTTATATAGATATGTGTGTGGGTGTACATACATATATATATATCTATATCTATATATATGTATATGTATATATATATATATATATATATATATATATATATATATGAGATGGATAACAGTATTTACAATGTATTACATGTCCTAATACATAACACACATGTCAGAGAAATGTCCAAAACAATAACAAACCACATATACAGAGAGATACAAACACATGTATATATATAGAGATAAATAAATAAGAAAAGGGGACATAAAAGGACTAAATTACCTTTGTTGTTAAATCCTCTGAGGAATAAGCAGTGATGTGATGAAGCTCCTTGTATAGAGTTCTGCAATAACTACTGCTACTGTTTAACAACCTCATTAAATGAGAGTGGGTGGGTGTGGATGTGTGCGTGTGTAGTGTTAGGGAGCTGCCTGTTGTCCTGTAAAGTGTGCTGTGTGCTTAATGGCTGCCAATATGCTCAACATGAAACCAAGAAAAGACCCCTATTTCTTATGTAATTCTCTTCTTTTCTTTTTTGTCCATCAACATGCGTTTATTTAGATGCATGTAAATTGGGGCATTTCCATGTGTCCTTTGAAATAAATGTTGACTCTGACCTCTTCCTCCCACTCTGCTGCATTTTACATGCAACTATTCTTCTATTAGGGTCTACTTTCTTCTATCCATCCAGGCTGAGTCAAGCTGACATAGCTTGATTATCCCACAAAATTGGGCCTAGTAACAGATCATAAGTTAATTATTACAATATATATGCACATATATTTCGAGGGGCTGCTCATCATTTTTATCTTGTGCTCTTTCTCCCTTTTATTTGTTTTGTTTCTTTTTTTTCAGTTATTTCCCCTTTTTTTTCTCTTCCAATTCAGGGAAAGTAAAATTTTAATTCTGGACATAGGGGCTACATGCCATCTTTAAATTTAGATGTGTTTGTTACTTTTGGAGCTGTGTGCTATTCAAGATTCAAGATTTTGTCTTGGACACAGCCATTCAATTGGAGATTGCACAATTTTCTTGTGATGAAATCAATATTCCAAATGAATTTGATCCAAATTACTGATTATTTTCAATATCCAAATCATTAGAAACCATTTAGGCTGCATGACATCAAAGCTTTTATAAATATATCGATATTTGCCTCATTGTGAAATAAAAATTCTTTAAATTGTTTTTCTTTCTTAAAGTAGCGAACCATATTGTTTTGAAAATTAGCAACATCTCTTTGCAGTAGGCTCCAGCATCAAATTTAAAGCAAGTAATTAAATGTACATACATTTATACATTTGTACATGTTTAAATCCAAAGATTTTTCTCATTTCATACATTTGATCATCCAAGGGTTTGTTTTTTCCCTGTTTTCTCATATTTACTTTGAAACATTATCGACCAGAAGTTGAACATCGTCTCCCTTAACTAAAAATTTTCTGAAGGGAATGTGCTTTCATCTTACAATATTTTCTGTATTTTTAAAAATTCTTTTGCCTCCAAGAAAATTTGTAATAGATTTTGAGACTGCAAATTCTGTATGAAGATGTTATGCAAACACATCAAAGAGATTTTTGTGTTTAGTAAAGTATTTGTGGTACAGAAGGCAGTGGTCTTACATTGGAGGCAGGCTGACTGCTCCCGGATGTGTCTTTGGACTGTGAATGCAAGCCTAAAATATTACTGTCCCCTATTGAGGGTTTGGGATCTTTCCACTCTTTGTGGGGAGAATTACGACCAATGTTCGATTTGTAAAAACACCTGGAAGCAGTGATCATATCATTTGGGCGTCCAAATGTCTTTTGAAGGGGCTTTTTCATATCTGTGTGGTGGAGTTGGTCTGCTTGCATGAAAGGGGTCCTACTCTGCAGACCTGAAAAATATAACAAAAATAACAAACTCTAAATAATTCATCGTCTATAACTTTGTGAAGAGTCATTAACATTCCAAATTTTGTTTGGACAATTGAATCTCTTCTTTGCATCCTTGATGTTGTCCACAGAACATTTTGGCTGATCCATTCTTCAGCCCTCATTAGGTGTACAATCCGAGGAAAGATGTAAGGTTTGCATGTGGTTTGTTCTGCCAGTTTGTCTCTTTTCTCTGATTATACACCTAACGAAGGCTGAAGAATGATCGGCTGAAATACTGTATTGACAACATCAAGGACACAAAGAAGACATTCAATTGTCCAAACAAGATTTGAAGTCTAAATAACTCCTATAAAATGAACATCACTTTATGTCTAAAATACTTATTGAAACCTGAAAATGGAACCAAATAGAAAGGTATAATAATATTTTACAAATTATGCTGCTACATAGTTCTTGTGTAGCCAGTATGATTCCATTATTTTTTTTTATTTTCTATTTTTCATTTTTTTGGACACATCAACTTATCTTTATTTTAAAAGCCAAGGTATCAAGAAATAAGTCATTATGATAAAGTTGTTTTTTTTTACTGTATATTCATCCAGATATAAACTTTATAATCTTATTATTTGTGATCCTAACTGAATAGATTCTTTATGAAATCCTAAAGTAACCCATACTTTAGGATTTCATAAAGAATCTATTTATAATTGTTTATTTTATATTTGATATATCAATCAATCTAAATAAATTGCAAATATTTTAATTCTTCAACTTAAAACTATAGGCACTTTATAGCTATTTTTAGTTATAATTGTTTATTTTATGGGAAGAATTTTCAGGCTCTGCACTCATCTTGAGGTAAACTAGGAATTAAGGATTTAGGATTATATATATTAAGCAACAAAAATGGAGATGGGCTGGTCACATAGCAATAAGAGATGACAATAGATGGAACAAAATGATGAACCGATTGGTGCCCATGGGACAGTAAACGCAGTAGGAAAAGACCAGACACTAGATGGAGGGATGAGATAGAAAAGTTTCCCAGTAACACATGGCAGAGGTTAGCACAATCATGGAAGGAGATGGGAAAAGCCTTTGTCCAGCAGTGGACTTATAATGGATGATGATGATGATGATGATGATGATGATGATGAGATGATGATATTGACATTTGAAATATAAGCATTTGTTTTAATTAAGACATAAATATGTGCAATCATATCTCAATAATTGAAAGGCATTTATCTTCAAATATTTAGCTACATCTATTTTTTATTTGTAAACAGGCATCCTGGGGGGGGGGGTGCAAACAGGGAATTTTCCACCCTCCCTGGATCAGGCCTCCTCACTGAGGGCGAGGGGCTTTGAAAGTTGGATTGGAACCTTATAATCAATAAAAGATAATGGTGCAGTACAATTGTTTTATCTAAGCCCAACTTAATGTTCCCAAATAAAAAAACTGTATTATTATTATTATTATTATTATTATTATTCACAGGCAACAGGGTTGCCACTAAAATATATTCCAAATATACCCTTTGCCCCCTGTAAATATATCATTTTGTCCCCCCTGTAAATGTGGCAGCAGATGCCCATGTCTGTAAAGTAGGAGTATTTTGTGGTATTGCTGATTTTTAAACAGAAATGATAACAAAATGTATAGCTATGTTATAATTTGTTGATTATTACTATAATTAAAAGACTTTCCAAACCGATTCATTCTCTTCACAGCAGTTCTAATAATTCTTTATCATATAAACATAAGAAAACTAGAGTAGTATTTGTAGAAGCGTAGCTTCCCCTGATTTGGGTTTTGATTTGCTTCCCTACTCCCTTTTGAGGGGCAGCAATATACATAACAGAAATCTGCTTCTTTCAGTTTTGCTGAAAAATTGATTAAACTTGGCTTATAAATGTAAAAAGGCATCTCTGCTTTGACAGCTGAACTGGATAACAATATACATGCAATCATTTTGTATCAGCTTGATTGTATTTCATTGTGCAATGGCAGTATAAGATGTGTAAATAGATAGCAAATAAATTAGCACCATTCATTCTATGATAACATCTCTCCAGAGATCAGGACATTATTTGCCAATTGAAGAATACTGTATTTGAGCATTATACTCTGCTTGTTGCATTTGAATATCACACACATTGCATTTTTATTTTGCAGCATTTACTTACAGATGCAAAATATGTACTTAGATTGGAATAAAATCAAGTTATTTTATATTTTTAATGATAACTCGATTTAATATATATATGTATGAATAAATGAATGACTTGGCTCTGCAAACAGAGATTGGGAAAAGGTTTTCCACATCTTTTCAGGTCCTAGGTCAGCTGGGAATGAACGTGAATAGCCCTAAAGTCTGCGCAATATAGTTTTACAGTGAAGTGCAAAGTGACCCACCCTTTAAACCAAGGGTTTGTGTACCATGGTCCACCGAGCTGGCACGGATAGCAGCAAGACTCCAAGGTCGTAGGTTTGACA
>VCCN01000738.1:2819847-2829863 GCA_006491835.1 Architeuthis dux | reverse complement strand
TATATATATATTGTTTGACAAAGACAACTTCAGCACAAGGTCAGATTTTGGTGCCCCCAATGATATACAAATGCAAAGCAGTGGCTTACAAGACTTACAGTAAGTTTTGCTCCACAGCAGATGTTCTACAGCATTTGTTTTTGATATTTGTTGGGCTTTACTAAGTTTGGCAAAAGGTTATCATCATGGAGTACTCAGTTGGAAATAAACCTACTGTCAATGGTTAGCAACTCTAATCTGTTAACCAATGTCCTATGATAGTTGGTTTGTAGACATTAATTCAACTGTCAACTTTTGTGCAAAGTCGGATTTATAGTGCACCCACTAGCAATGATTTTCTTTGACTAGTACACTAACTGTCAGTCTATGATATGTAGACATATACTCACACACACTCCAAAACTTATTCTTGCTACTTATTCATTGATTTCATCTAATAACTCATGTTTTGGTGTATCCTTTCTCGTGCGAAAGTCTAATAATGAAAATTAGCAACAAAAAAAAAGGCTAGAAGAAGAAGGAGTAATGAGTCGGTTTTGGTACCCAACACTTAATTACTTCTTTTCAAAGACACATTTCTGGTGCTTAGCAGGTGACACATATTAGTCATCACTTTCTCTGCGTCTTTGGTATAGGCTTGATAAAGCTTGATACCATTTATCGAGTTCAGAATGGTCTTAATATTCTTAATGGCTGCCATGTTGTAACAGATTGCACCCAAAATCCTATAATATAGATTATTTATGCATAACTAAGATGTAAACAAGGGATCAACCTCCAAATAGCAAAAAGATGACGAATTCAATTAGGTTGGATTAATAAGTCCATAATTTGACACATAGTTATGAGCTATTTTTTATCTTAAATTTTCACTGTAAAACACTCAATCTAAGTGACTAATATTCATCACTGAATTAATTTGCATTCACAAGGAAGGCGAATATGTTGAAAACTAAATATTGGTTGTGTAAAGTAAGTGTTTATTTCATCATTAGGCTGTGGACTTATTGATGTACCTATATATATATACTAGCTCGGGTACCAGGCATTGCCTGCGGAAAAAAGTAATCAATATTTAAAGGTCATGTAGTAAATTTTAATACAGAGCTTCTTAAAGTAGGGATCGCAACCTTTCAGGTGGGTCGAAAATTCCAAAATTGATCTTTTTGAAAATGCCAAAATTGACCTGACCTTGAATTGACCATTAGAGGCCAGTGATGTCAGTGCCACATATCCTATGTTCTTCCTGGGGTCAAGTTACCCATGTACACAATTTTGCAGCTGTCTCCCTTAGGTTTGAAAATGCCTAAATTGATCTAACCCTGAATTGGCATTACAGATCAACAGAAGTTAATGCCATCTATCCTATGTTCATACTGTAGTCGAGTTACCATTGTAGACAAATTTGGAGCCCATAGGGTGCAGTCGTCTCCGTTAGATTTGAAAATACCAAAATTAACCTTTTTTTTAAATGCCAAAATTGACTTGACCTTAAATTGAGCTTTAGTGGTCCCCAGAGTTCACCAGAGGTCAGTGCCACCTATCCTATGTTCATCATCAGCTCAAGTTACCCGTATACACAAATTTTCACCTTGTATGGTGCAACTGTTTAGGAGTCTATAAAACAGAAATATTCAAAACAAACATTCTTTGTCTTTATAGTATTATATATAGAGATATTTACAATTTTGTTGTTACTGATCAGTTTCACGCAGTCATTGTGATCGACAGACAACTGTTTTTTCTTTGTTTTTCTCTTGTCTTTATATACAACTAGGGTTCTGTTTTTATGGGATGCTTTTTTCTTCTTTTTTTTTTTTTCTTATTCCCTGTTCTTGTGTATAGGGGTTGGTGGTTAGGGGTGTGTGGTCCAGCCAGTGCTGAATGGGTTTCAGGTGGGGGAGATGATGGAAGGGAAATTTAGTTGGGTGGGATGTTGGTGGCAGGGTTGGATGGGAAGATACGTGTGTGTGTGTGTGTATATATATATATAGAGAGAGAGAGAAAGAGATAGAGAGAATGTACGTATGAATCAAGCTGTTTTTATATTGCTTCAATATGATTGCACTCATTTATATCTGCCATCAACAAATTAAAACAGTGGAATAAGTAAGGACTTTTGTGTCAAACAAAATATCTGAAAAGTAGTTTTAACTTAAAAATAAATGTTTCTACTTTGAATGTCAATTAGTTTATTTACAATCATTATTATGTAAATAATGTATAATTCTTATTTTTAAAATGTTTTTTCATACAAATTAAAAAATAGAAAACCACTTTCCATAGATTTGTAATCTGAAAGCAACACTTGACATAGTGAGGTTTTTTCATAGGTCATACACAGTTGTGTATTTGAGTGAACTCTGAGGATAACAATTTTCTACATTTATTCACTGAACAAATGTTTTTAAAGTCACAGAACTTACAATGAGTGTAAAATGAATTTGGGCAGAATTCTAAATGAATAATGCATTTTAAGCAGGTTTAATAACTAATTCTGGCAAGCATTTTTTTCTGAGTTGTGTAATTGGATGTTATCACTTACTGCCTTTACTTCTTCATGCTGGATCATTGTTCATAAGCGATGCTGGTCCAGTCATTTAAAAAAGATTCTTATTTTATATACTATTCTAGCTAATTTTTAAATAATTTTCCTACTATATGCTTATATACTATATCCTCCTCCTCATCATCATCATCATCGTCTTCTTCATCTGAAACAGTGGTTCTCAGAGCACCAGGTCACATACCTCCTATTCAATACCAGATTTCCTTACCCACCTCCATTTTGGAAGTCATCTAGTAATCTTTCACTATTATAGTTTCCATTATATATTCCTCCCATGGCTAGAATTCCTCCTCTTAGGAAATTCCTTCCCTGGGAGCCAAGTGCCTCCTGTTTGAGAATTACTGTATTAGACTTTGGCATAGTTCCATTTTAGAAGTTTGAGCAAATCTTTGATTTGATTTCAATGTGAGGCTTTCAAGTAATATGGTGCATTAAAATAACCCAGCAGATAATTCATTCATTGATACGTTTTCAGTGCTTTCTGATATTTCTATATTCCATTTAGTTATAAATTTCCCTGAAAAGAATGTAATTTTATAACTCCCTTTGCTACATTATTGAATCATTATTATTGGCTTCATCATTATTTAATGCTACTACTATATTTATCAGGATGACAATTATTTCAGCATCAAAGTTGTCATTCATATACTGATCTAAATAAAGTCCATCTTGGTTGGAGTCACTTTATAATTACTTTCATTTATTATTAAACATAGCCTAGGGTTTTATTTTTTTCATTACAGGTAATCCTTTATTGAAAATGAAATTCTAGGTAGAATAATTCCAATGGATTTCTTTGATGTTATATTGAGTTCATGTTGTTATGATGATTACATACTATTATGTATTCTTTATTTATTCTAACTCTCTTGCTCGTAATTGCTTACTCTTTCCTGCAATCATTTGGTCTAAATATCCAATCACAGGCCATTGAGAAATATAAGAAAGAAGGAATCTAGTTTATGCAAAAAAAGGACAGGCTTGTTTACAATAAAATCATTGTTTACTTTGGTATGATCCTGGTCGATGCAAAAAAAGAAACTTTATGATACCTGGTGCCATACAACACATATAGATGTCACTGTACCAGAAAATCATATTTTTTACAGCCTTTTCTTACACACTTTATATCTTCCACTTTATAACTTCCATCTTTGACTTTCCTACCCTCACCTTCAAAGCCGCTTCGCTATAGAATAACCTCAATCCTTTCTCATCCATAGTTAAGCTCTGAAAAAAACTCTGTATTTGTGTCTTTCTGTGTAGTTGCAAGCATATATGCGTCTGTGTGTTATGTACCTAAATATATATGTGAGTTTTAATATATCTATGTATATGTGCATTATAATATATATATATGTGTGTGTGTGTGGTAGCCTATTATTATCACTGGGTAAACATATTGTTATTCTTCTACTCTTGTTCTTGACTTGTAGGCTAAATCTACCTACAGACTTTATTCTTCTCCATTATTTCTTATTCTAACTCATTGCAGATCTGTGTTTTCGGCTCCTATTTCCATTCATGTGTGTATGGTGTTTTGATCTTCAAATATTAAAAAGAAGTTGTTTCCTTTTCTGTCGCTAACCTCTTTTATAGAAAGTACAATAAAAACAATAATATTAATAATTAGTTGTAATAATTATAAGAATAATATTAGAAAATAATAATGATAATAATTGCTAGCCATCAAAGGAGACATAGAGTTTATTGGGTGGACGTTGTTTGAGCTTTTAATCTTTCAGAGGAAATCTGACCAAATTTTGTCTATCGTTTGAATTTGAAGATCTCAGTTATTGACCAATTATTTTGGCCTCTATGAAAGAGCTTATTCCTTCTATGAGAAGTTGTCATGGTGAGAATCCTTCTTTTTGTTTCTATAGCCATTGAGCTTTCAATATACTACTGCAAATGTTTGGTTCCTGTCAGGCCAGAGACCAAAGGAGTTGTGATCCCAGGGGTTGTGAGATCTAGGTAATGTTCCACTGCAGAGCTGTTAAATGCGTCATAGATAAGGAGGAAGAAGAGGAAGAGAATTTTGATTCAGATGCACCTGGAGCACTGTGACCCTATTACCATTGTTGTTGCCAGGCTTTTTCATGTGCCATCTTCATTGTAGAGAAATGCACTTGAATTTTCAGCATCTGCTGACTATTCTGATTTCCACCAGGGGATGGCTCTATTCCACCGCTAGGACCCAACTACCTTATGAAAAATTACTTTTGAAGTATTAGATAAAGTAAATAATTAATATATTACTGTGCTGTTATGATCCCTTTTGGGCCGAAACACAGCTCTACACCACACTAGGACTCAACTACCTTATGAAGAAATTATTTTTGGAGTATTAGATGAAGTAGGTAATTAATATATTACTGTGTTGTTATGATCCCTTTTTGAGCAACAAAAAAAAATTGCTCTATTCCACCACTTGGACACAACAACCTTATGAAGAAACTACTTTTGGAGTATTGGATAAGACAGATAATATATTACTGTGCTGTTATAATCTCTTTTTGGCCCAAAAACAGCAAATTCATTGAATATGGTAACTTAATCCTTTCTAGACTAACCTATTAAGGTGCTTAATATCTGAATTAAAATGTCCCAGTAGACTTCTCAAAGAGATGTACAGGACATATATATATACCTGCAGTCATAGAAACCTAGCGTCTTGAAAGGTTTAAAACAAAAAGTTGAAGATTCTCTCTAAAGACATAGTATTTACTTGTATGTAGAAGTGTACAGTGGGCAGTATAATCAGCAGGGATAGCCTGTTGCTTAGTGCTATTGATAATCATCCACCTCCTCAGATTATCCCTACCAGGTCCCGGTGACTTATTGCTTATCCAGATATTGACAAACAGGTTGTGTGCTCTAGGTTTGATGTCATTGTTAAGACTTTTGTTTTGCTTATGGTTGCAGATTATTATATTGGGCTCAACTCAACAAAAGCCCCAAGAAATTGTCTGCCAAAAGCCTATGCAAATCCACAAGACAAACAGAGGCAGATGAAAGTCAAGATCAACTATGTGCTCTGCAGGGTTCATCTCCATAGCAACATGTCACAAATGCAAATAGACAGTGCCCTGGACAATGTTGGGCTGCTATGACATTCTCTTTTATCTTCTATTTCACCATCAGATAATATAGATCCTTTGGGTAGGAGACCATTGTAATTTTGTATGACTAATAAAAGTTTGCGAATTCAACCTCCGTCAACACCATCCTAACCTGATTTATATATTCATATTAAATACAGAATGTGGAGATGATCAAAGACCCTATCAGTGTAAATGTGACAAAATCAATAAAAGTGAGGGTAATAATCTGAGGATATCAATTTTGTAAGTCATGCTGATATTGTGTTGTATTGTATAACAGCTTTGTGGTGTTCTTGCTGAAGCAGACACCTTTATGTTTTCCTTACTACATACCTGACTTCTCACCACTCAGGTCTGTTTCTCCGGCACTCCAGCCAGGTCCTGTATCAGGATCACAAGATAAGGTAGATTTCCAAGTTGAATAAACAGGAGCCAAAAAAGTGCTCTTTTCATTTTTTTTACTACCAGGTGGCAGTATAACCTCCTGGACAAACATCTGTTGACAAGCGGAAACAGAAAGAACATTATAAAAACCTATATCAATCACTATAGAACTACATGGCATTATATTTATATATATATAACACATTTAAAGTATTTAGTACAAGAGAATAAAGTGGGTTTTAGTTTTTGTTACTTTAACTTTTAATTTGGAAGACTGACCAGCAAGATAAGAATATAATATAAACAACTTAGCAACCATAGATTTTCATAACTTCCAGAATAAATATATCTTATTATCTATATTAATTAATTATTTAAATGATATCCTAACTTCCTTTAGGTACAAGCCTTGTCATTATATCCTGAAAAACATATAAAACAGTTGAAAACAACATAAAAAGATCCTGCCTGAATTTTGTTTGATAAGGTGTTTTAATTATTGTATGTGTGTATTTGGTTGGTTCAGACTAATGTCTTCATCTTTGTTGTTTTGTTTTTTTCACAATGTTTTGTCCGTGTATTCTCCAGCCTTCCTCAAGTGTCTGTTATGTTCTGAAATGCCATTGAATCTTGTTATGCACATGCACTCTTAGAACAAGATTTGATGACATTCTAGAACATGTCAGGCACCCGAGGAAGGCCAGAGGGTACATGGCTGAAAACTTGTGAAAAAACAAAACAACAAAGATAATGAAGATAAAAAAATCTTTCATACTATCATCTATTGGTTGATTAAGGACCCTACTTAGATTACATCTTCACTATTACATCATTTTTCATGTATATACCTATATCCTGAGTTCTAAAACTCAATGCCAAGAAAAAGGATTCCTAAAAATCAAACATTTCTTCCTTTGGTTATTAATGTCAATTGATCAGCTCTACAAATCAAATCTCTGACTATTACAATCTCAAGTGCTGCCATTCAAAGTTTAATATTACAATCTCACAAGCCACTCTTGTTCTTCACTGGCTATTTTAATCATGATATATAACTGGATATACACTGGGCCACTAGTGGATAACCAGAATGCAACACTTTCCACTCCCAGGTGAAGTAACAGAGAAGAATAAAATGTTGGTGTGAAGGTCTACTAGAGCAGTGGTCTCCAAATTTTTTAGTAAGAGGGCCACATCATATATTTTACACATTTTTGCGGACCAAAGAAAAAAATCAGTTTTATAAATGAATGAATAAAATTTAAATGAATGAATAAGTTTTATTTGGAGCTTCTCTGTAGCAAACATGATATGATGCAGTACAAAAAAGAAAATGTGACAATTCAAACTTGAAGTGGTTTCTCTTTTCTTAAAAATTGTGTAGCTAATTGTTTAAATAACATATTCTCCATGCACTGTTTCCTTACTTTGTTATGTTACCAATGCAACATTTAGTAGTCTCCGGTTCTCATGCTGGGTCTGAAATAAAGGGCTGCTACTAGTATCATTGTTGCAGGGAAGTGTAAAGTTGGTATTTAAGAGAAAGGGGGTGAGATTTAGTGAATTGGTCAATTTGTGTGATCTTGCTTGTAGCCCTTTTCACTGAGACAAACTTCAAGACATGCAGAGATTTCATAATTATCATAATTCCTTCCTGAAAATTAATAGATTCTCATCTCAGATTGTTTTTCTTTATTTTGTCCATAGATTTTTATTGCTTGTTATTGAATTAAAATTGATTTTACATGAAAAATATAGGAAAACTATATGAGCTGACAGGAGTCAGCTGTAATCAGTAGTGAAAATCTATAACTTGTAGAACTTCATATTAGTGACTAGTGTAGATTTTACAAGCATATAACTGGATCAAAGGATGTCAAAATTTGCTCAAAGTCAATATATCCAGTGATAAGCTTGAACATGCACAAGCTATATTAAAAACTACATGATAAACAAAGAAAAAGGAAAATCATAATTGCTATTATTATTATATTAATGTGTTAAACTACTTCATATATCAATAAGAAATTACACAAATTCTTCATTCTAGCAAGTTGCTTGATGAAATATGATATTTTAAGTTCAAATAATATGTTGATTTCCCTTAATCTTTATACAACTATTTTCTCTGAGAGAACACTGTATTTTACAGATACTAGACTGACTGCTAAAAGGGATGGTCCTTTGTCATAGTTGTGGGTTAGTTTTGTTATACCAAGCCTCACTAGTTTGATACTTAAATCCAAAAGTTCAAACTTCTGAGTATCCAGTTACTGAGCTGAACCTGCAAGTACAAAAATTGCCCAAATTTTTAATGAATTTTTAGAGCAAGTCTCATCTAAAACTCGGTTTTTAACCTTTAAAAATGTACTTTTCCAATGTCTTTATATATATATATAAAAATTTTGATAAATGCATGTTTTAAATTTATTACTATTGCCTCTTTGTTTTTTTCAAATTGTATTGACTCGTGTCATGCATGTTTATTTTTCTGAGTGAGCCTCAAAATTTTGGCCAGGAAGGGGTTAATGCGACAAAAATGGGTAGCATATATCTTAGACCACTCCCTTTTGCTCCCAGAGAGGCAGGACATAGGGACTGTGAGAGGAATAATCAATACCTTAATAACAAATGGAAATAGGATTTTCAAAAATTCATATTCCAAGATATAACACTGTATTTTTGCTTTATAATATACATAATTTCTCTCAAAATATATTGCACATATTCCTTGAGAGTTAAGATATACAATAGCAAACAATAAAAAAATAATACAAAATTTGTAACACTGTATGAAAGATGGAGAGGAAGATAGTGCGTGTGTAATAAATACATGCATGCATGCATGCCCTGTTATCATCCTTAGCTGCTTGCTCCTTTCTTGGCATGAGGATACACATTTCCCATTTTCCTCTGGGCTCTGTCCACTAGTTGCTACTTCAGGAAAACCCTCAAATGGTTCCATCCATAGCAGTTGCGTCATGCTTCTTCCAATTGCAGTTGTATCATGCTCTCTTAAATATTATTCGTGCCGTTGCTGTTGTTACAGATATGCTTCCACTGTGGACATGGAGGGAGTTTTGATATTAGCATTATCATTTCACGATTATCATCATCATCATGGGTACAAATTGCCTAATGGATAAGACCCTTGGGAACAGTGCCAAAATGGCTTCAGTCCCAGTGATCTCTTGTGTAATTTACTGTAATTTGCACCCCAAAACTGTTTCCTATGCACGTCCATTTAGAAACACATAATCTAGTTCTCCAAGAAAAATAAAGAGTTAATTTATTGGTTAAACAACTGCATGAAAAATCTTATAGAAATAAAAAAAAGAATTAAAAGGATTGTCTGTATATCAACTTAGTTGTCTGCTTAAACATAAAGAATAATAATAATTTCTTTAGGATCCCAATTATCACCCTCTTTATTATTATAGTAGTTATGGAATTTCTTCCTCTGTATAACATGGAAGCTTAGATGCATTATCAATTCATTATTGCTATCATCACTGTTATTATTGTTGTAGTTACAATTTATTATTGCTATCATTACTTCTATAATCATTGATATAGTTATTATTGCATCCCATATGGGATATTCTACTACTGGGGTCTAAGTTTTAATGTTCAAGCTGTCTAAGCTTCTAATGTGAAGCTTAAATAAAAGCATTACTATTTTATTATTATTTTCATCATTATTATAATCATTATTGTTATCATGACTGCTGTTATTATTACCATTAATATTCTTCCACAGTCAATAGGATGGATCATCACAACCACCACCACCACTACTACTACTTATGTTGTTGTTGTTATGAAATAATATCTATTGTAGATCTGGAAGACACTTATCAGCTTGTTCATTTTTCTTGTTGCTGTTATTATTATGATGACTATTATTACTGTTGATATATGTTGATGATATAATAAAACATAATATTAATAATAAT
>VCCN01000738.1:2769014-2780645 GCA_006491835.1 Architeuthis dux | reverse complement strand
GAGATAGATATATAGAAAAACACCAAGACAGAAAGAGAGAGACAGAATGAGTTAGAGATGGGACAGGCGCACAATCTTATAGACAGATGTCACCTGACAAAAGCGATGAATGGAATAAAAATTGAGATTTTCAATGGCTTTAATTATGGTATGTCAGAATTGTGCATTTTGCTAACCCAATCATCACACGATTTAGAATAAAATTATTCTCTTGAAGTTTTTTGTTACATTACAAAAAAAAAAAATGGCTTTCCTTTCCTTCCTCCTTGTCTCTCTTTATCTTTTAAATTTTCTGTTTCCTCTTGCAGCAGTTGTCTCCAGTGTGTCTCCTGTCTCACAGAGAGTGAATAATTGTTCCTCTTATCTAATTCTTACTCTCTGATTGTTCGTTTGATATTAAATTACTTGCCTGCTCTGGCAATGACATTCTCATAAGATGGCTTTGTCATAATTAGCTCCAACAACTGAAATATGTTCTGCACTCAGCTGTACACAGTTTAGAGACCGTCAACCAAAACTGTCAACAAAACTGTCAGCATAGGTTTCTTTCAGATATTTTCTATAGTTTTGGGAGGGGTCATTAATATTCAAAATGGTTCTTCGGATGATTGAACTCCTTCTGAAGAAGGCCAAAGAATGGATCGGCTGAAACGTTGTGTTTACAACACAAACAACAAGAAGGAGTTAAATTGTCCGAAGAACCATTTGATGGTTTCTTTCAGTTTTCAAGTTGGTCTGGCTGGTTGGCTATGTATAGCAACAGAGCTAGAGGGCTAAAAATTTCAACATTTACTCCTTATTATGTCTAGAAAAAAACGTTTTTTTTATTTTTTGAAAATTCACCCATCTAAATAGATTTTTAGTTGGGGGTTCAATTTGCAATGTAAGTTTTTACTAAATTGATCACTAGTTTGTGTCCACTCGTTTTTTGAAAATTCAGACTTTTTTAGTGATCACTGCCCAACTAAAGTCGAGATAATAATCTTATTCATTGATCATCTCTTTTCCCAATTTTTAAATTGATCACCCCGAATACGACATGCTGACAAAAGATGTTGGTTACATGATGGTTTCTATTGAGTGACTAACCAGACCTATTTCTTTTCCTGGCTTCTTTTTTTTATTTCATTGATGCATTAGGTTTTTCTTTACAACACAATACAGAATGTGTAATGATAAGATTTTCTTTATCAAAATATTAAATTTTCTTTTTAGTGCATACATTATTGGCTGGTAATAGTTTTCAGTGTAATATTGTCTGCTTATTTTTTTTCTTCTTTCTACTGATTACCTCTATCTCTCTCTTTTACTCTCTTTATAGGATGAAGTATTATCATTTTCTCCCCTGTCAATATTTGTAAAGTTTTCAAATTTAATGTATTTGGCATTTTGTGTGATAGTAGCAATTAAAGCTGAAAGTGCTGTTGAAAGTGTTAGATCACTCCAATCATAATTGTGAAACTAACAAACAACACAGATAGGATCACTTGGAACAGAAAGTGGATTGTGAAATGATCTGATAGCTCAGGTATTGTGACTAATACACTCATACTACTGGGTCCATAGATGTGCAGGTGGCCTAGCAGTTATAACAGGGAATTGGCGAACCGAGTTCAAGCTCTGGCTGTGATAGTTTGCATTCGCTTCATACTAATGCCCTTAGGAGAGGCATGAATCCATCTTGTCCCCCCCCCCAGCTATGGGTTAAATAGTGGAACAGTTTTTTTTCTACTAGACAGACAATTGTGAATTCAAACCGTTTACTGGTCCCAAGCCCAGGAAAGGAGGAGGGTTGAGCATGGGGTAGTTATATTATGAATTGAAACTTTTATCTATAAAGAATTTCAACAAATGTTTTTTCCAATTGTCTTTCTTTTATTTCTCTTTGGCTCTTTATGCCTATTGGTTTTTCTAATAATTTTCATTTTGTCTTACTAAAAGATGCTCTTCCAAAACTGGATAATATTTGTTTTTTTTAATAATCATTTTTCACTCCTAACTATTTCTATTCTCTATTCTTTTATACGCCTTTGAGATCATACAGATCCACACATACAGATAGATAGATATATAGATAGATTGAACAGAATGAGAAAGATAGATAGATATGAATGAGATAGATAGATAGATAGATAGATAGACAGGTCTGGTTAGTCACTCAATAGAAACTGTCACATGACCAACATCTTTTGGCATAATCCATGTTGGGAATGATCAATTAAAAATTGGAAAAAGGGGTGATCAATTAATAAGTTACTTCTCCTGCCTTTTGATGGACAGTAATCACTAAAAAGTTTGAATTTTCAAAAGACAAGGGATCAATTTAGCATAAAGTTACATTGCAAATTGAACCCCCCCCCCCATACTAAAAACCTAAATGAGGGCAATTTGAAGAAAAAAAAACGTAATAAGGAGTAGCTCTATTGGTGCAGCCTGAATGTTAGATACATAGCCAGCCAGCCAGACCAACTTAAAAACTGAAGAATGTTGACAGTTTTGGTGACAGTTTTCTAATAGATAGATAGATAGATAGATAGATAGATAGATAGATAGATAGATGAATGAATGAATGAATGGCTTGGCTTCGCGAACAAAGAATAACCCTCCAGCCTGAGCAGTGAGGGTTAAGGTGAAGTGTGACTTGCCCAGGGTCGATGCCACCCTTTAAACCAAGGGTTTACATCCTATTGGTCCACCAGAGTGGCATGAATAGAAGAGGAACCCATAGGTTTGGCAGGAGTGTCCTTCTCCTGAGAGATGCCAGTGCTAGTTAGGGATGTTTCCCTCTAGCTCTATTGGTGCGGTCTGTACGTTATATACATAGCCAGCCAGCCAGCCAGACAGACCAACTTAAACACTGAAGAAAGATATGTTTACAGTTTTGGTGACAGTTTTCTAATAGATAGATAGATAGATAGATAGATAGATAGATAGATAGATAGATAGATAGATAGATAGATAACACATTACTAATACGGTTTCCAGCAAAAATATGGTTTTCCACTATTTCTGTTCAGTCTCTAGTTTCAAAAAAGAGTGCTGGGAACCTTTTCACAAACCTAATATTATGATATTACTTTAATATTTTAGATTCTCACCTAACTATTTGTAGTTTTGATCAAAGAATTCACCTTGAAGATTAACTGTGGTTAAAACGTGATATCCAGCCTTGCTGACAGATTTTCACCAAACATTAAGGCCTAACAAATGCAATTGCTTGTAGCAAAGTATTCTAAGATCTTTTTCAAGGTGGAAACCGTCAAATTCCATTTGTGCTAATCTTAGCCAACTTTGACTCAAGGTCATAATCATGGAGCACCCTCTGAGGAAGGAAATCATTGCCAACAGCGTGTGAAACTAGTATGCTAACCTTTACTCTACAACTGTGCTAATTAACTCAGTCAGATTCAGTTGCTCCCGTGTATACCCAACATGAGGCAGTTAAGACGCTCCACTGTGTACTGTTCTCAGGCGGTCTGCTGGTGTCATTCCACCTTCTGTTGACCAGTTGGAGGTCCCTCTCCACTGTCTGTTGCCAGCTCATCTTGGGCTGCCTTTTCTTTTTCTGGCCTGTTGGCATCCATTTAATGGCTTGATTTGCAGGTCTTGATGTGGGGAGCTTCAAGACATTCCCCAAACCAGCAGAGGTGCCGTCTGCAAATGGTGACTGACATTAGGCACTGTTATGATCTGTCCCTGGCCTTTTCATTTGACTGAAGGAAAGAGCCTTTCTGATTTAAACTTTGCTGACAAATATATAGATGTTATGGCAAGTAACACTCAAGATCTTCAGTTGCTTGTAAATGATATCAGCAGCTATGCAGAAAACATCTGTGCTAATTAGGAAAGTATAAAAATGCAGATTTGAAATTAACTGATGTGTTATTATTTTTTTAAATACATTTTTCAAGGTGGTTTGCATCTGGTTGTTCACAGTATTTCTTTGTCAGAAAGTGTTAATCATGAAATGAAAATTATCCTTAAAAATATATTTATATGTTGTCTTCTTATAATAATAAAAATGTGCATTAAGTGGTTGAAGCAATTTTTCTCCCTGATAATTGTGTTTTACTCGAAGAAAACAGTTCTATGCTTTAAATATTTCACTGGGGAAGGTTTTAAACCATATTTCCAAAGAGTTCCGTGAATATGGAAGTAAAAAAGGGATTTCTTTGGTCTGGCCAAAAACTAACGTCAATAATTTTAAGGAAAAAAAAGATCCAGTTGCAAATTTTTTTTATCGCTGATTAGAAACTAACCAATCTCCAGTTTTTAACATAGGGTACTAATAATTTTTATATCAGAATCTTTACCAATTGTTTTTATTAAGAAT
The DNA here is from genome assembly GCA_006491835.1 of Architeuthis dux. Lineage (NCBI taxonomy): Eukaryota > Metazoa > Mollusca > Cephalopoda > Oegopsida > Architeuthidae > Architeuthis > Architeuthis dux. The sequence continues at coordinate 2,776,312 of VCCN01000738.1, read as the reverse complement.
GACACAAAGATTTCTCAAAATAAAATTGATTTTTATAAAAGATTTGAGCATTTTTTTTGTCACATATCACTTGGTCCATGAAACAGTAGTTGCAGTAGTAGTAGAGTAACACAAACACACAAACACCCCAAACCCTTTCTTCTCTTGGAGTATAAGCAGCTGCTCTGAATGAGATCATTTTATTTAATGAAGTTGAATGGAGTTGCAGTATGTGAAAAAGAAAACAAATTGCAAACAATCAAGACAAGAAATAGATTTAACTGTTTATGTGCAGTAAAACCAGAGGACACAGTCATAAACTACAAATTCAGACCTCCACAGGTGTTGGGAAAAATTTCTTCTAAGCAAGAGTGGCAAACGCATGGAACAGCCTAAGTGAAAAGACAGTCACCTCCTAGAATATCAATATTTTTAAAAATAATCTTTGTTTGGATATCAGACATACCAAATTTAACTACCATTTTTCTTATTAGTTTAAACCCGGCCCAATTACACTGAAGCTGGCTTAACTGCTGTCAAAAAAAGCCTATTTCAAGTATATTCAAGTATTTTCAAGTAAATAATTTCTTATTTCTGGATTAAATATTTGTAGGTCCCATCTAGGCCTTCCACAATAACGAGCTGTAAACCCACTCAGATAGGGCAGGATTTTTTTCAACTAGTAATAATAAAAAAATAATTGATCTTATTAATTTGACTAATATTTTAATGTTTATTTGCATTATTTTCTGAACAATATGACTGTGTCATTCCTTTTATCAGGAATGTTTCATGAAGATAAAAATAACGATTCCAGTGTAAGTTATTTCTATTGTTTTTTACTTTTATGTAGAAAAGCTTTTAGGTACATGCCTTCTTAATTGTTACAACTTGTGTTATTATCTATATTATACAATATAGGAATTTTCTGTATTTTAAAATTATTGGATTACATTTCCTAAATTATTCACAATAAACATATAAAGATATCTCACTCAAGCTGCAAGAGAATATATACAGGAATGAAAGTTAATTTGAATTGCTGATCACAAAAGGCCATGTTGTCTTTGACTATATAATGATGTGTTGTAGTCAATATTGGAGTTACTACTATTAGTATCATCTTATTTATCATAATTTAATTAAAGAAGCCAGACAGGCACCAATGGGGTGTGTTTCTGATGATTATAAACAAAAATATTCAAATATCACATTTTATCAGTAAATCTTTTTTTAATCCAATTTTGTTCACTAATAAGATAAAATGTATTAAGACGCTTAACATAGAGATTCATTAGATTTCAAGAATTCTTTTTTTCCAGACGAGTCTTCAAATTATTTTTTTTTCCTTTTTTTTTTACCTTTTAAGCTCAATGTTTGATTGGCAATCTCTATTTGTACTTTAATATGTTTTAAATGGTTTTGGTGATATCGAAAGCAAGTTCGAGGTGCTACTCAGAAATCTGGAGAATTTGACCATTGAAGAAAAAGAATTACTTACCCTAACACCTAGTTTCCACTGTCTCCTTCGAAGTAGCCTCTTACTTGCTGTTTGCATGCTGGCTCACAAAGGATAGAAGCAAAAATCCACACTACATTCGAATGCAATGCTCAAATTTCCCCCAATTTTTGGGTAGCACCTCATACTACCTATATTGTCAAATAGTTTTCTGTTTCCTTTTTAAGGGTGTAGGGAAAGGTGATTGCTTTAAATAAACACACATATGATTTTTATATATGGAACATCCTAAAATGACGTTATTCTTGAGATATGGATGACTCAATTATGTCAACTTTCTTTTTACTATTCCTCTTGTCTATTTGAGAAACAAGTGCGTTTGCTTTGTATGCTATGCCAAATCAGTGAAATTGCCTAATTGGTGAAATTTTAACTATTTTTACAAAAAATAAATAAACACATTTGATCAAAACAAGAATATAAAACAACTATTTTTTAATAATCAAATTTTTGTGAAATCAAACTTTTTTTGCAAAAAATAAGTAAATGTATAGTTTAAAATTTTTTTTACAAAAAATAAATAAATGCATAGTTTTAATTTGATCAAGAGTTTATTTAATCAAAACAAGGATATAAAACAACTATTTTTTTACGATCAAAAGTTCATGTAATCAAAGTGAAATCAACCTTTTTTTTTACAAAAATCAGAAAATTTCATCAATTAGGCAATTTCACTGATTCGGTGTAACATATACACACACAGACACATATGTGAAAGTATAATTTCCATCAGGATCTCTTTTAATTTTATTGCCTATTTAGGCAACAAGTTTTCTTTTATGTATGTCATGTTTTTGATAATCGAATAAATCTTTCTTTTTTTGCCAGCAGAATCCAACCATAAGGCAATTCTAAAAGATTACTTCCCCATGGCAACAGTTTAAACAATTTCAACCATTTAATTAAAAATTCTAAAATTCCACCCACCTTATGCCATTAGGAGCCAAGAAGATGGCAGTAGAATCTGCAAAGTGTCAGACTGGTGTCTGCACATTTTTGGAACCTCAAATCTAGCATTTCTTTTCAGTTGCTTCCAGTCAATTATTTTGACTTTATCCTACAGAGGTTGGGAACAGCACTAAAGAATAAGACAGTTGAAGGAATCAGCACATATACTATGCTCAAGTCATGTGATCAGCAGACCAAGCATAGATATCAATAATATATGGGAGCCACTGATCAGAAAAGAAATGCTAGATTTGAGGTTCCAAAAATATGCATGAGATGTCATTTGTTTGGGGAAGAATGCACATGCCCTATCAAAACATGGTTCAACTTAATAAAATAAAAATAAAACAGACACATAAGGAAGTCTAGAGTGTACACTGGTCAAAACATTGTTACAAGAAAGCAACAAAAGACAAGATTCCAATTAAAGCAATACAATGAGAAGATATGAATTGCTTTATTTGTTTCCTAAACTATTCAACTTGTTCTTATAAACACAAAAAGAATTTCATTGACTGGATAATTCCTTGTTTGCTGTCATCAATTTCCTTGAAAAGACTTCAAATTTAAATAGACAATTCCAATGTCCACGTATTATTTGATATCTGGCATATGACTACATACATAGTAATTCAAATTACATGTACTCAGTCCAGATCTTACCTGTTTAGCTAAATAAAGAATGAACTTTGAATACAGAAATAAATGCTTACCTGGTGTGAGTTTTCTGTTGATCCTTGTCTTCGTGGTGTTGGATGAGTTTCCCCATCCCCCAAATCATCATCATGGTTGGAATCTCTTCTTTCAGATTCTTTCAAGTGAGCATTCCTTGATTTACAAGAGTCCGTTGCCACTGCAACAGGAGAGTCTGACCATGAGCTTCCTTGATAAGAGGGGCACATCAGATGCCGCTGTTCACTGATGTACCTTTGGGAAAGATTCCGTTCATCCCGGTGGGAGTTGTTTCTTTCATTGTTACATCGAAGGATACAAACTGACATTGAAGCAGTTGTGGCTACAGACACAGTCACAGCTACCAACACAATGATGACTGCCAAATTCAGGTTTATTTTGTCATTGGTCTGTATATGCACAGCATTCATCATTTCTGATGTCTTGTTGCTCACAGTCAGGGTCAGAAACACAACAGTTGTTGCTGACATGACCGGATTCCCACTGTCCCTAACAACAAATTCTAGGTCATAAGAACCAGCATCTTGATGGCTGACCACACGACTGAAAGCTAGCAAACCAGTGTAATGGTTGATAGTGAACAACTGCTTGTCATTACCCTTTGTTATCTCATATTTCAAATGAGCGTTTTCTCGGCTGTCACTATCAGTAGCTTTCAACACTGTGATGTTCCTTGTGTGGTGGGGATAATAGAGAACATCCAAAGAGAAGGGGTTGACACTGGGAAATGTGAAGTAAGGTGAATTATCATTCTCATCTCTGACTTCAACTATAACATTCACTGTATTATTCAAAGAGGGTATTCCGTTATCTTTCACAAAAACCTGGAACTTATATACATCTTGAAATTCATGATCCAAAGAAATGATTGTTGTTATTAATCCATCATTTGTGATCTGAAACGGTAGGAATTGCCTGTTATTGGTCAAAAGGGAATAGGTGAGTTTGCCCCCAGACCCCAAGTCAGGGTCAGAAGCATTGATTGAGCCTACAGCAATCTTAGACTCTTTATTTTCATAAATCGAAAACTTGTATGTTTCTTTAGAAAACTGTGGACGTACATCATTGACATCCAACACTTTAATTGAAAATTTGCTCTCACTATAAAGTGGGGGAGAGCCATTGTCCTGGCAACGAATGAACACATCATGGTGATCTTGAATCTCTCTGTCAACTCTGTTCTTCAGAGTTACTTTGTATTTTTTGGTGCCAAGGCTTTGCAATTGAAATTTGTCATGATGGAGATCACACCTGACATCTCCATTGTGTCCACCATCATGATCAGTGACCTTCACATATGCAATAAAGCTGCCAACTTTGATGTCCTCAGAAATATCAAGTGTGTTGCCTTTTGATGCAGAAACAAAGTTCACATCTATAGCAGGAGCATTGTTCTGTTGGTTGACAACGTTTACCTGGACTTTTGCTGTGGAACTCAGAGGTGGGCTACCACCATCTGTGGCTTTTATGTATAGTTTATGAACCAGTTCCTTTCCTAAGTGAAATTTCTTTATTAAGAAAACTTCTCCAGTTACCTCATTTAATCTGAAATGAATTTTTACATTGCTTGATGTCTGAAAACTAAAATGATAAGTTATTTTTCCATTTTTCCCTGAATCCAAATCGGTTGCTGATACGATAGCAATTGGGATTATTTCACTTGGTTTATTTTTAATTGAAACATTATAGATATTTTGCGAAAAGACTGGAGTATTATCATTGACATCAGTGACAGCAATGTGGACATCTAAAATGCTTTGCTTTGTTGGGGATCCACCATCTTTGGCAATTACTTGAATCAAGTAGGAGTCTTTCACCTCCCTGTCTACCATCTCATCTAATGTTATGCCAAGGTCTGATGTCCCTCCCGATTTCTGGGATACAGACAAGGTGAATGGTTCATCTTTATTCTTTTTCAGCTGATAATTAATCTGAGAATTGAGCATTCCAACATCTCTATCGATTGCATTGGGGATGAGAATCTTCGCTCCTCTCCCATCTCTTTCTGAAAATTCTATGTTTACTTGCTTGTCAGGAAACTCTGGTTGGTGATCATTCACATCTTTTATGATAACTTTAATTTCTAATATCTTTACAAATGACTCAGCCTGCCGCACTGCAATGTCCACCATTTTGAAACATTCTGTGTTGTACGTGCAAAGGGATTCTGTGTCTAGAATCTGAGCCGTGTACAGCTTCCCAGTCTTTTTAGAGACACGGAACAACTGGGAAGTTACTCCCTGGTGTAATAGGCTGAAGGCGATGAGGTGGTGGCCTTGTGGCAAAACAGCGTCAAGGACATGTGTGTCAGCAGCTATGTCCCCCAGGTATGTGCCTGGACTCTTCCCCTCTTCAACATAGTAGGTGAGATCTACACTCAAACACCCATGAAGGATTGAGAGCAGAGCACACAGTGATGCTAACATTTTCTGAGGTGATTCTTTGTGAAGCAGAAATTTAAAATCCATTCAGGTCTGTCAACAAAATGATCATCTGAAATATAAGCAAAAGATGTAACAGTTATTCTAAGCAGGATTTAAACATTTTTAGCAATAAACCCATTGTGCCAAGTTTATAGGTTTCCCCCGCAAGCCAAAAATAGAGCGTTACTTCAAAAATATTTCATAAACTGAAATAGTATGAATCAAAGCAAGCAATTACAATTAATTAACATGAGTGTTCCTAGACCCTAAAATGTTGTCAGAGGTTGGGGTGGTGGGAGGTACAGGAGACTACGGTGTAGGAGAGAGAGGAAGTGGGTGCGTGCAGCCTCTATAATGGCTCACTACAAAACAAACGCTGAATGCTATTTTTGCTTTTAATCACAGCTAACCACAACACTGGTTTATTGCTGGGTTTAGGTTATTCATGTGTTCTAACATTTATATGTATCTATCTAAGTATCAGGACTTCGCCCAGCTCTAACCGTTCATAGTAGAAACTTGAACTTTTGCACACAAACTCCTCTCAATGAGTAAGGAAAATGGTGTTTTTGTTTTTTGAAAATGTCATGCCTAAATAGGTTTTTAGAGGGGGATTCAATATGCAATGTAAGTTTATGCTAAATTGGTCACTAGTTTGTGCCCGCTTATCTTTTGAAAATTCAGACCTTTTTTAGTGATCACAGCCAACACAAGGCGAGAGAAGTAACTTATTCATTGATCACCCCTTTTTCCAACTTTATTTGATCAAGTGGCAGTGATTCATAATTTCCCTTGGAATGCTAGTTTGTCTTTTTTTGTAAAAGCAGAAAAGTGGCATGAAGTGAACATTTAAAAGGTGAGTGATGCCTGTATAGAGATTTCTATATGCATCTTTGTCTTCTTTGGTTCATCTTGTAATGTTTCATTATGATTGAAATGTGTTTGAAATCATTATCTTTTGCAAATGTCTCCTGCTGTCACAAAACTTGCATGGGTTCTGTTTTCAAAGAAACCATTTACTTGTTAATTAGGTGAATAACAATTTGTTTAAATCCACTTTATATACAGACAGCATACATAGATTTATATTGGAGATCAACCAAGGTGGTGAAAAGAAGAGGTTTTTTTTTTTTTAAAGGATTCTTTCAATTCACTTTTGATGCTGGAATTTTAAGATGTTCTATAAGTTAGAAAAGATAGTAATGTATATTTAAGTATACTAAAAAGCAAACTTTTCCCATCTTCCCTCCATTGCTTTAAAGCAAGAAAATATTGAAATCAAAAGTTAGTCAATAGCTTTACAAAAACTATTGATAAAAGACAGTGTGTATAATAAAAAAGAAAATACCTATTAAAAGATTTTTAGTATAAAGCAAAATCAACTTTTAAAAAATTAATTTTAGCTCTCAATAATTTAAATGTATTTAAAAATCAAATAATATAAGCAATATATATCTATATAAATATTATATACAAGGGTGGGTCAATAAGGCTGTAACCTTAATTATGATCAGAGATTTTATAATGTTCGTTCTATATGAGTAATATTCACCACTGAATTAAGTGCATTGACAAGGAAGGATATTAATTTGAAAAATAAATATTTGTTGAGCAAAATAAATGAATTTCCATCATTATGTTGCAGACTTATTCATGTAACAACGTAGACATACATACATACATATATATTTTGTTTTTGAAGTCGGGCGATACCAGTCGGGAGAAAAGATATAAAA
>VCCN01000738.1:2700177-2718129 GCA_006491835.1 Architeuthis dux | reverse complement strand
CACTCTTCGCTCATACTGGGAATCGAACTCAGGACCTTCTGCCTGTGAATCACTATGGTAACAATAACAGCCATACAAAGAGTAAGTTCAGTAGTCCAAAAAACTCTCAGAGTGACATTTTTATTTCAAGCATGAAAAGAAGGTCCTTGAGAGCTTGTAAAATCCATATTACCTTTGAGATATGAATATTTATCAAAATTCAAATAAAGGCATTGAAATAATTGAATTTTGGCAATAAATACTATGTCAATGCTTTTAAGTAAGAGCAAAAAGTATCCAATACGTTTCAAAAAGTTTATTTTAACATACTTATACATCCACGAATTTGACAGAATTTGGACCAAAGATTTCTGATTTTTGTTCCTAACACTTCAATGTTCAATGTTGTTTCAATTTATTTTTGATTTTTGTATTTTTAAATCTTTGGTCCAAATTCTGTCAATTTTGAAGCTGTGTAAGAATGTTAAAATGAACTTTTCAAAATGTATTGAATACTTTTTGTACTCACTGTAAATGATTGATTAAAAAATCATGATGCACGTCTTGATTGTTTTTGTCTCTCAAAGAGAGGATCTTGAAAAATGTAGAGGCTTCTGTTTTGAAAGCAAATAAAAAGGAAGGGCACTCAGCTACCCAACTCATTAAAAAAAAAATCAAGCAAATAATTTGAATGTAATGGCAGATCCTCATTTCATCTTTGTTTGATTTATTTCTCTTTGACATCAGTTTGCCATTTCTGTCTCCTTCCTTCATCCATTCTTAAACAAACAATCCTTTCCATCTATATTTCCTAATTGATAAATTAAATCAGTAAACAAATAAATTTTTAATTAAATCAATGTACTTTTAATTAATTTTTCATTCAATCTTGGTAAATAGAATTCCATAATTGTTGGGAATGTAGTCTTCCTTCGGTTGTCACCCAAAAGAATTATCGCTTCTCTTTTGTTTTTTTTAATATAAAAAAAAGAAAAACAGGCAAAGTCAAAAATCGAGTCATTTATTTAAGTTTCCATTTGCACATATTTCTTTCTTACTCTTTTTTTTCAACATATTGCTTCTCTTTTCCATCTTTTTAATATCTAATTAATCATCTTAATTTGTCACTTATGATTAATTAATTCAATTTATCACTCAGAATTTATGATCTTAACACAAGATGTTGATATATCAATAATTAACATTCATATAACATGCCAGGATTACACCCTGACACAAGTCATGCAAATTTTGACATCTCCACTTCATCTCCTCTGCTGAACAGCCTTATGAAAATACAATTAATATCAGCAGCAGCAGCTGTGCATGTAATCTTTACATCTGCATCTCATTAATTTTCAAAATTTTCAAAGATTTCTTTCTGGTTTTCTCAGTGAAAAAGCACTGATGAATATGAATCTTCCGATAACAAGTTATAAACCTTATCACCTGGAATGTCCGTGACAATTTAAGTTGATGACCAAATTTATTTTCAAAACTTGGTTAAATCTTTTCCTTCTATCTATACAGGGTGTGTATGGTATTTGAGGACAAATTACATTTTTTGGAAAACCAAACATATCTGAGCAAAATACAAATATATTTTCATGAAAATTTGTACACATGTTATTAAATAGCTATTTTACAAGTTTATTCTATATAACCGCCTTCAGTATCAATGACTGCTTGGATGTGGGTCTGGAAACTTTGACATGCCCGAATCAAATGGTTCATTCAATTCAGTTCTCCCTGCATTCTATTCCAATACCAGACATCTTGACCATGGTCTTGTCACTGGCATGCCATGATGGTAGGTAGAGGAAAGTGTGGATGTGAGAGTATACAGGCAATCCACTTACAAGCCCAGGCACGATTATAGTAAGAGAGAGTTGCGCATGTTGTCAGCCTCACTCTTTCTCCCTACCTGCCTGTGTCCAGCAGCAAGACATAATCAGGATGGCTGGGAACAGACCAGGATACAGTGGATGACCATGGTTCTCTGCATGTCACGCCACACTCTTTGCCACCTTATAGGGGCCCCACTCTCTAGTTTGGAATCAGAGTTGTCCATCTCCCAGACTGGTTGGTTTCAAGCAGAAATCTGGAGTCATGTTTTCAATGCGTACCATACACCACAGGAATGCTGCAAACATTCAAGAGCTTGAACAAATTAAAAAGGAAGACTGGGAGAAACTACCAGCTGACAAGTGCAAGAAGCTTATAGATGGCTGCAAGAAACATTTGGAGGCAGTCATTCTTGCCAAAGGTGGTGTGCAACCAAATATAAAGGAAGGGCACCAATCTCACTGTCCAGGTCATATTTTCGATTTCTTCTTTGAACTTACTATATGTAAGTTGAAAAATAATGGTTTTTTTGTTAAATTACTTTGGACATCCTATTAAAATATTCTGCTGATAAGAATTTGGTAGATTTCCATTTATTTCTGAATATTTTGTACAGATTATACAAAATATTCAAGAGTGCCAGTGATCTAGACCAGCACTGTATGTGAATATATCTGAATATTATATGTACAAGACTAATCCAAATTAGAACGGCACCTGTTTCTTTTAATCAAAATCATAGTTTTCATTTTCCTGGGTGAGTATGTGGTAACAAGATTTACATTACCTAGATTATTTACTAAGCTTAGTTTAGTCTGGCACAAGGCCACAGTAGTGGGGTACCAATTTTCCAAGTGAGGGAGTACTGCCTGCCTTAAAAATCAGTACTGATGTGTAGAAAGCTTAGCTTCGTACAGCACAAATTTAGGAAGATTGTAATGTGTCGATTTCCAAATGGGGAGGGTTTGTCTGCCTTCAAAATCAGTATTGATGTATAGAGATTTTAGCCTAGTACAGCACACGGCCAAATGGATTGAAATAGGGTTAGGAAGATTGTGATGTGCCGATTTCCAAGTGAGGAGGGCTTGTCTGCCTTCAAAATCAGTATTGATGTGTAGAGATTTCAGCTTAGTACAGCACAAGGACAAATTAAGAGAAACTGGGGTAGTCTTCTTGGCGGAGAAGACTTGTTTGCCGTAAAAATCAGCATTTGAAATCCTGACATTTACCTGGGCTTAAACACTTAAGCACCAGTGTCAGATATGCAACTACCTAACCCACCAAGCCATCTCCCTTGATGAAACATTAGACCTCGCAGCAGTCAATTTCTTGTTCTACTTTGTCCCATTTGAAATAAATTAAACTGCTATGAAGCATATGAATGTAATGACTGCAATGATTGTATTTTAATTCTTATTTATTAACAATTCTACCTGTGAGCATGTGTGTGTGTGAACTAGAAGTGATGTTTGAGAAAAACAGATGAGCGAGAGTTAGGAATATACTTTTCAAAGTAGACATCCTTCCAATAAGTATTTATACTTTGTTAGAGTTTCAGATTTTACGAATATATTAATGAACAAGCTGAAATGGCTATAAGGCACAAAATATCTGTCCCAAGTTTAGATTATCATATAAATGCATGATAGTGAACAACCGATACCATCAAGATGAATAGGAAAAGAAATAATGTCTTCACTGGCCAAGATGCACCACCTGCCCTGGCAGGTAATAAAGGTAGATATTAACACCAATTATTTACCATGCTTTACCAGTATAGGATAATGAAGCCATCCACCCTGAATGTCATAAAAGGAGACTAATGGGAAGTTTTAATGATGAAGACGCCCCTAAGCCCATAAGAGATAAGCTGGCGTGAGGAAGAGTTGTAAAAGCTGAGCTCCATAAAGTCCGTGAATTTAAGACATGACAAGGGCAAACACCTGCTAAAGTAAGGAGGACTGCCTTAAAATGATAATAATAACAATAAATGAATACAGCAAGTTGGCACAGAAGGAGTACAAAAATAGGCTTGACTGGGTGGGAAAGGTGATCAACAGGGAACTGTACAAACAACTGGGATTTGACCATGCAAGTCAGTGGTATATGCACAAACCAAAATAAACATAAATTCTCTGGAACTTTAAAATTCAAAGGATCACCTTGTAGACAAGAAGAAAATTCCTCTGATAATGTATATCGCTCTTCCACCATAAAGTAAAGTTGAAAGTAAGTAAAAAGTCGCAAGAGTATTGAAAAAAATTGTAGAACATAAAAGTGCCAATCATTATTGGCATGCTCGGGACAGTTCTGAAGAGCCTTGCAAAGAAACTTGAACAAATTGAAATCCAAGGAAGAATGAAAACCATTCAGATGATGGAATTTCTAAAAATCAGCTAGAAGGGGAGTGCTGGAATACTGAGAAGACTTGCTGTCACTTGATCTCCAGTCAAAGCCACCTGTAAGTGTGAAAACTCAATCGGTACAAATATGATGATGATAATAATAATAATAACTAGCATTCCAAGGGAAATTATAAATCACCGCCACCTATATATGCTTCTTTTTACCTTGTAAATTAAACAGTGGTTGTGGGCAGTGATCACTAAATAGTCCAAATTTTCAAAAATCAAGCGTGAATGCTGCTGGACATAAACTAAGGGATCAATTTGGAATAAACTTACATTGTAAATTGAACCCCCACTAAAAACCTATTTTGGGGGGAATTTAAAAAAAAAAAAAAAACGTTTCCCTACTTATTGAGGGGAGTGTGTGTTCAAAATTTCAAGTTTCTACTATGAACGGTTAGGGCTGGGCAAAGTCCGGATACGTAGATAGGTAGATATATAGATAGATACATACTGTCTTTAGATTTATACAGTTGCATCATTTTGGATTTGATAGGGATGCAAATACATATAAATGTCAGAACAGATGAATAACTTAAACCCAGCAACAGTGTTTAAACCGGTCTGCTGTGGATAGTGGCGATTAATAATAAAAAAACCTGAGGAAAATCTTTTAACTATCCAGGCAACAGTATTACTAAAATTAGCTAGAATACTGGGGAAAGTGCTGGTTTATAGAGAAGACTTGCTGTCACCTGACTGCGAGTGAAAGTCACCAATTAGTACTGGTGTGAAAGCTCAACGAGTACAAAAACAAAGAAGAAAAAGGTGGAAAATGGTTTATACAGTTGAATCATTTTGATGCAAATATATGTTTCATAAGCGCATAAAGACATAGCAAGGAAAATTGATTAAGATGAAAGTAATAATGATGATGATGAAAGAGGTAGTTTATTCATACCTGATTAGGATTTATAGATTTTACAAGCATAGAAAAAAATTATGGATTTTGGATGTGAAAAGAGGCAAACACCTGCTAACACTTGAATATCTTCAATCATAGTAAAAACAATAAATGATACAGTGAGTTGCTATGTACATAATTCAGGCTTGGAATAGAAAACACTAAATAAAGAATTATTTTAAAAAATATTTTTTTATATCATCATCATCATCATCATCATCATCATCAGCCGTTATAAGTCCACTGCTGGACAAAGGCCTTTCCCATCTCCTTCCATGACGACCTATCTTGTGCTAACCTCTGCCAAGTCCTAACCGCAAATATTCTATCTCGTCTCTCCATCTTGTGTCTTTTTCTACTGTGTTTACTGTCCCATGGGCACCAATCGGTTAGTCTTTTCCCCCTTCTATTGTCATCTCTTCTTGCTAGGTGACCAGCCCATCACCATTTTTGCTAATTTATTATTTGTATAATATCCTTCACTCTAGTCCTCTCTCTGATCCATGTTGATCTTTTTCTATCTCTTAGAGTTATCCCTAGCATTGTTATTACGGTAAAAACAAAGTCAACTCCAGACAGTTTGACAATATGAAGGTTTTAATTGTACCATAATCATTGGAGCACTGAGAATGGTTCCAAGATCTCTTAACCCATAAGAACCCGGACACATTTCTACTTGAAGGAAAATTATGTGGGATATAAAACAGACCAAATGGAACACACGTTTTTTTAAAATTGAATTCTTAGTGTCCAAGATCTGTCATGTGACATATATGTCACATTGGGCATTCAGTGCAAATTTTGTCATCATTTGAAAATACATCAGCTTGACAGATTTGTGTTGCTTAGTAACACTGATTTGCTTTTTATATGCAACATATATCGAATTTATAACAAATTATTTTTCAGATGCATTTTATAACACAAAAAATATGCAAACTGAATATAAATAAATATGACTGCCTCATATTAGAGGTCTTCTTAACTAGCTACAGTAGCTGTAGAAAATTGTTTAAAATTATATTTTATTAATAATTTAATTAATTAGACATTATTTTTTATGTTTACATTTGTTTAAATTAGTGTTCACAAAATGTAGCAAAAATATTGTATAAGGGACTGTGCAGATCAATTAAATTGTATGTGACACCGGTGTCACAGTGGGTTCTTATGGGTTAAAGACCAAATTAAACCAGAATCTTTGAAGAAAAAAATGGAAACAACACCAATCACAGTACTATTGAAGATGATGAGGATATTAGAAAATGTGGTGGAACACTAAAAATGTCTTGTTGTCATAGAGCCTTTAGCAGAATCTGTCGGTTAGCACTACACTGATGTTAACAGAAATGTCTTTAGAAATGATGGCGAAGATTAGTCATCAGTGATTTTACATGCACAATGTTCTGTTCACAGTCAACAACTGAACATACAAGATTTATTATAACAAAGGTTCTGGTGGGTCAGTTTTAGGTTTGCAGTTGTGCCAAGAGCTTTGTGATGATTGCTTATTAAATGTAGTAATGGCTTTAGCAGAGGAGACACACTGCCCACCCATGTCTTTATAGCAGCCAGCTCACTTGTGTACCACAAACATTAATCCCTCTAATAATGGGCTAATGAATTTTATGTGCTGCAACATTTCTTGGCAACTTCTTTTCAGTTGGAATAACATCTAATCGTTTAAATTGTTTTGATGTATACTCTGAGAGTATAAGGAGAGAGAACGAGAGGAATTACAATGTCATAGTATATCAAGTTGGTTGCATGTTTTGTTATCAATGTATGTAGTAAAATATTTGTAATTATGCACACATATATACAAACATATATATAAGCACAATATTTTGCATATATGGTTATATGTATTCGAGGTGCTACTCAAAGGTTCAGGGATTATTCTGTTCATCTGTCAAGTTACCCATTATTTCTCGTGTCTTGTCGGACATTTCACACATCTCTCAAAATCACATCACCAGGAAATAAAGAAGCCCATTTTCTATCAATTTGTTCTTTGAGGAAGCTATTTTGTGCCTTAAGTTCCTTAAACTTTTGAACATTTTTAGAACATTTTATTTTAGAGTGAAAAAAAGTATACAATTTGTATATACAAGCACACACCATAACAATCATATTTACACAATCTCTAGGGCCTTAAACCTTTTGCGGTTGTGTAATAAACATCATAATTATTCTTAAAATCATCTGCATCTGTTGATAGCACTACATAATCTGGTAATCTATTCCAAAGTCCTACCACTCTATTGCTAAAAGTTTTTTTCTGATATTCAATCTACTTCTATTTGCCGGCCCTGTCAGCTGGGGCCTAGAATATGCTGACTGCATCCCCTACAGAGGGGTAAGAGCCCCCCAAACAGGGGCCACCTGTTTTTTCACCAAAGTCGCAAGACTCTATTTAAAAAACAATTTTAAACTGATTTCAGCATTAAATGACCCATCAAGGGTTGATATGCTGCTAAACAAATCAATCAATCAATTACTTCTATTTGCTTCTACTGTATATGTGTGACCTCCCAGTCCCTTGTACCCCCATCTAGTAAAAACATACATCAGGGTTTGCTACTTCTAAACCACGCATGATCTTAAACATTTCTATTAAGTCTCCCCGATCCCTCCTATTTTCTAACGATGTTACCCTAACACCCTATCCTCATAACTCATACTTTTTAATTCCGGTACTAACTGATGGATTAAAATATTTATAATTACACACCCATACACACACATATCATCATCATCATCATCAGCCATTATAAGTTCACTGCTGGACAAAGGCCTTTCCCATCTCCTTTCATGACGAGCATGATTGTGCTAATCTCTGCCATGTCTTACCTGCAAACATTTCTATCTTGTCTTTCCATCTTGTGTCTGGTTTTTTCCTACTGCATTTACCATCCCACAGGCACTAATTGGTTAGCCTTTTTCTCCATCTGTTGTCCCTTCTTCTCACTATGTGCCCTGCCTATCTCCATGTTTGTTCCTTAATTATTTGTACGATATCCTTCTCCCTGGTCCTCTCTTGGATCCATGTTTATCTTTTTCTATTACTAAGAGTTATTCATAACATTGCTCTTTCTTTTTTGTTTTCGAGTGGTTTTGTAAGTTTCCTGGTTTCGCACCTGTACGTCATAGCTGGTATTATGTATTGATTATATACTTTACAGCATTTGAAATCCTGGCTTTTACCTGGTCTCAAATATTAACCACTGGCATAGGTGGGAAGTACACAACTACCTGGGCCGCAAAACAGACCAGGCATATGTATTTTAATGTATTATACACTTTTTAGACATACTTATAATACATACAACTGCATAACATAAATATATAGATATATACATGTTCATGCACATATGATTTATAAATACAAGATGTGGCTATTGAATAACAAGACTGGGCTCATGTAAGTCTAATCACAGTGTGCATGCACAAACCATGTTGTATACATTGGCCAATGAGAAAGCATAAACAATCCCTGAAAGTTTAAATCCACTCATGTCTTCAGTTCATGTTATGCATTGCTTGAAGTAAACAAGTTTTTCTGATGTGTTGTAAAAATGGACAGTTCAAAAATTGAGCAAAACATTAATTTGACATTTTTGGTGAAACTGAACAAAACTTTTCATGTGCTAACTGAAGTTTATGGGGAAGAATGAATGTCACGTACGTATGTGTTCAAGTAGCACAAAAGAAATTTTTTGAAGGTCAAGAGGTTGTTGAAGATCATAAAAGTTGTGAACACCTATGCACATCAAGAACTGGTAAGTATGTTAAAAGAAATCCAACAAATTGATTGAAATAATCAACGACTCAGCATTAGAATGATTGCAGAAATTATTTCTATTGATAAAGAGACTGTTAAGCAAATTTTGCATGAAATTCTGAACATGACAAAAGTTTGTGCTAAGGTGGTCCAAAAGGTACTGACCCCTGATCAAAAAGAAAATCGCAAGTGAATTTGTGTGGACATTTTGGAACAAATTGAAGCAAACACAAATCTTTTTGAGAGTGTCATCACATGCAATAAGACAGTCAAATACTTAGATTAAAAGCACAAAAAATAGTTTTTAATTTTTTCAGAAGAAAGTATCTTAGTAACTTCGAAAGTTTGTTAGTTTAAAAAAATAAATAAAACCTATAAACCACTTATATTTTATCGAATGTAAGTAACTTCGAACATTTCAGAGACAGACTATCGACACCAGTTCAGGCTAGTATTTTCTTTGATATCAACACACGGACTTTGTTTATCTTGGTAACACTGTTGACGTTTCAGTGACATCACCGGTGCCAAGGAAAAATCCATCCCTTTTCGATTTGCCAAACTTTGGGGTGCTTGATGGGAATATCATCCAAACACTGGAAAACACCTTCATCTACAAGGATGAAGAAAGCTCGACAAAATCCAAGTTCAAGACCATGTTGATTGTTTTCTTTGACATTAAGGGTATAATTAGGGAGAATTGGGTTACAAATGGAGCAACAGTGAACCAAAACTATTACAAAAAGGTTTCTAGAAATTTTGTGAGAAAGGGTTAAAAGAAAAAAGCCACAGCTGTAGGAAAATAGTTTCATCCTTTATCATAACAATGCGCCAGCACATTCAGTGTTCTCAGTGAAGCAGATTTAGGCTGAAATATGCATCACATTTCTTGACTACTCTCCTATTCATCTGATCTAGCACCATGTGACTTTTTTTCCTAAAATCATCTGTATTCAAGGAAATCTGTTTTGAGTCTGTTCCAGAAAGGAAGAAGAA
Organism: Architeuthis dux; assembly: GCA_006491835.1. NCBI lineage: Eukaryota > Metazoa > Mollusca > Cephalopoda > Oegopsida > Architeuthidae > Architeuthis > Architeuthis dux. The sequence goes on along the minus strand of VCCN01000738.1, from coordinate 2,708,213 downwards.
AACAACGGAGCTTCTAACAGAAGAAGACCTACTGCACTGCTTTGATCAGTGGAAGACCAGAATTCAGTGGTATGTAGATGTAGAACAACCTATGGCCTGCTGGCCAGATCCAGCCCACGAAGGGGTTTTGACCGGCCCATGACCAAATATAGGGATACTTTTCATGTTTAAAGATTCTTTGTATGTTTTTAATCAATTCAAAGTTGCCTTAATTGAAATAAATCGTGACTACATTGAATTCTTTGATTATTAATTGTCATCCTTGGTCAAGCGCAAACAATCTTCTAGCATGTGTTATTCATTGATTTGAAGAAAAATATAACTAGATGTATTTAAAAGGATATTTCCCATATTTCAAACCCTTTATGGCACTTGTCTGGCCCACCATCCAATCATTTATATGCGATCCAGACTGCAGAGGCTAAAAATATTGCCGACACCTAATGTAGAATGCCCCACATCCTGTTGATCTCAATTTCGAGGTCCTTGGACATTTTCTCAGTCACCTTCATGGAAGTGTTTCTGTCAGATGGTATTGCTACGTCGATGAACATGCACCTCTTTTCTTTTCTGTCCTTGATAATGATGTCAGGTCTATTTGCTCTTATTTCTCTGTCAGTTTGGATGGGTATGATGATGATGATCATGATGATCATCAGCATCATGATCATCATGATCATGATCATCACCACCACCACCACCACCACCACCATCATTATTTAATGGTTTTTATGCATAGAAAGGTTCTGACTTACATACAAATCTGACTTAAAGACAGACCTAGGTATGGAAATCATTTGGGAACTTCTTGTATATTTATATTCATAATACAGAAAGATGTTTATATATATATATATATGTGGATGCACACAGAAAAATGTAGCATTTCTCTAATCAATTGATGACAATCTTTTGAGGGTAGTTATTTTCTCTGTGGTTTTATTTCTTATTTGCTCAGTTGATTTTGAGACATTAAAATGCACTTTGCCAGAAAGAAATATGTTTAACTCATTACATTCAATGGATCAATATTCTAGTCCATAAGACAGTGAGCCCATCATCAACAACAACACAGGAGAATTACACTTCACACTTTTAGCCTTTTGCCTCACTCTTTTTCTCTCCTTTTTCTATTTAATGCAATAAAACCCATTTCCTGAATAATTGGCAGAAGAGGATAATTTCACAGGGGCTAGATTATGCAAGAGAATATATAACTGATTTGTTCAAGTGGAAGAGGAGAGGACTGGAAACTAAAATGCCTGAGGTTCTGTTCAGTGAGCTGAGCTCTGCAATATCCAGATTTGCAAATATATTTTTCTGTGGTCCATTATGTACACATATATTAGCCTATCTGCTTTCTTTGAGCACTGAAAGCAATAATGATTTTGAAACAGTAAGAGAGGAAGAGAGTAGTGTGGCAAGAGTATAAGAAAGGTAATGTCAATTTAAAAATTCCATCTCAAGGCCTGGGCTTGTTAAATTGATTACAAACTAATCTAGTGGAATGAACACTGATTTTAATCTGTTTGCGGCTAAGTATATTTTTTAACACTGTAACAGGTTTTCTCGTTGATGGCACTGAACTGATGACTTGCTAAGACAAGTTATTTTTTTCATGGCAGCGAACAGGTTAAATACTTGACCTATATATACAAAAAAGTAGTCTGCGCATGCACGAAGAGTTGTGCAAACATTCACTAGTTGTCATATCATCAAAGTAAATATGCAAATTTCCTTTGTTTGCACAAGGAGATGTTGCCATCTTGCAAAAGAATAACGCACTATCGTAAGACGATTTATCTCATCCATGGCTCTGGGCTGATGATTCGTTGAGAGGAGTTATATCCTCCAGTTTCCAGCATTCACAACAATCTTTTTCTCAAACTCCAGTCCATTGGAGTTGATTTTAAGAACAACAAGAACTAACACGAACAATCCTCACCTAATTCAGGGAAGTAAACTCTTCATTGTTTGTCTATTATGTCGTTAAACCAAACTGATATATAAAATTAACTTTTCCCTACTGTGATTTGAAATCACGCCCAAGTGATTACTAGGTGGCTGTCTTACTAACTGAGCTAAACTGATACGTCTTGTATATTTACAAATTTATTTAGTATATATACAATACAAAAGTTACAGTAATCATCTTCAGTCGGAATAGAAGTAGGAGTGGAGTTTGACCCTGCAGCAGCCCGGCTTGTATTTATATAAATTCATAACTCCATGATTCAGTCATCAAAGTATTTTTCTTGGCTATCTACCACTTTTCAGCTAAATTGTGTATTTCATCATAAAAGAACAATTCCAGTTTTGATTGAATGAATGTTTTTTTCCCATCAAGCTTGTTTCTTGAAAATTCAGACTTTTTAGTGATCCAACAAAGAGCAAGAGAAGTAACTTATTCATTGATCACCCCCTTTTCCAATTTTTTAATTGATCATCGCTAACAAGGCATGCTGCCAAAAGACGTTGATCACGTGACCATTTCTATTTAGTGACTAACCTGTCTCTTGATATCTATCTATCTCTGTTCATATCTATCTATCTATCACAAATGATTAATAATCAGTTTATCCAGAACTTGATAATCTATTTGCTTTGAAAGATTTCCACTGCTTATGTCCTTTTATGATTAATCATTGTAGCATCTTAAAATAAAATTTTATGAGAATAGTTTGTTAATTTTCATTGAATAGTGAAATATTAATTAGTCTCTTCTGTTACTATGCATTGAAGTTTATTTAAGTATTAGACTGTTGCCCATCACATGACAGTATTTTAATTTTGGTACTGGGATCTACTGTAAAATTACCCAGGGCGGTAAAACGGAAAAACAGCCAAATTTGGGTGGAAAAAAATGGACGAAATAATAGCCCAGGGCTATTACTCAAAGGCCATCACAACTACTAAATTGAGAATAATACAACAATAAAAGTTATGACATGTTTTTATTCACTTCACTATCAATCGGCAACTCGTTTTAATCGTATTTGGTACTTCTTTGGACAGTGTTTTCTTTTTAAGTTGCTACATGAGCTGAACATATACATATATACACTAAATACAGTCTATATATTATATAGACTGTATTTAGTAACTGCAAGCACAAAAAATAATTTAATTTTTGTAATAAATAAATAATATAACTCGTTTGTTTTCAAACTCATTTATAAATAGTGAAGAAGTATCGAACAAATTAATTTCTTTGAAGCAACTTTTTGTTTACACAATGAATTGACAGATAATTCAGACTTGATGTCTTAATTATTATATGCATATTCAAGTTGACCAGTTTTTTTATACTAAAGTGCACTAAAACAGATGCTTTCAAATATTCCTCTACAAAAACTTGACCCCAAAATAAACGGCGATCTATTGGGTAGTAGATCCCAGTAATATACTTTTGCCATTGTGGGTAATGTTAGGTTTCGTCATTTTTGGTCATCCATACTTCAGTCATCCTATGAGACATTTGTAAATTTAAGTGAGCTTTCATCACATATGGGTATAGAAAGCTGACTGAATATCCACTCAACCTGAGTTGAAATGTAACAGACACCTGCTGTAAACAAATGTATTTCTCATTATATTTTAGGTAAAAAGTAAGTAATATTTTTTAATAATCCAGTTAAGTAATCATTAAATTAACTAATTTTCACCGAATCCAAATATAAAGGCTACTATATTTTTGTAAGATTTTTTATTACAAAATATTAATTCTCCTCAATCATGGCATAATCAAAGTTAATTTTTGATGACAAAAATTGACATTGAGAGAAAAGCCTTTATGTCCTGTAAATATGCTTTTGGTTTTTGCTTATCATATTCCCAGCTAAGTTATGCTATCAAATAAACTATGAAATGAGCCCAGTTATACCAAGCTTATTGGCAACAGTATTCCCTTCCAGGTCAAGTTACACTCTTCAGCCAAAATGGCAAACAAATCTAGCTGTGCTGTTGAGAAACTATTTGATCTTATTTATGGTATCGCAGCCTGTGTCATAATATCCTCTTCAAGTGAAGTATCCAAATAAACATGGCTGTGCCAATGGGAAGAAACTGGTCGTTTTTATGTGTTCATGTGTAGAACCTGATCATATAACCAAAATTTTATTTATCTTTATCTGTCCTATGATGGGTTTCCTTCTGGCTCTCAAACCCTCAATCTATTTTGCCGACTATAAATAACAAGGCATGAACATTGCCAAGCAGTTAGAAATTGCGATCAAGATAAAGAGGGACAGGCCGAAGCAATGATGCATATAGCTTGAGTATTTCATGCAGTCAAGTGAGTGAAATGCAGTCATTCCACATGTGCCGATGAAGATTTTGTGTGGTATCGCGTTCCAACTGGAAATCCAGAGAGGAGATGGCACCACTGACGTTAAAATCTGTGACAGGGGCCAGCTATGCAGCCAACCAGCTCATGAACCAGGAAACTCTTGAGCTATCCTGATAGATGAACACCACTACTCAGATTGACACACTCACACATATGACATTCTAATGGTTGTTAGAGGTCAGCTTTTAAGTCTTTGTTGCACCAGTGTCATTGTTGTCATTGTTACTGCTGTCTAGAATTTGAATACACCAAAATTGATAGTGATCTTTTAATTGATACTTAACTAATGGCAGTTCATTCTACAGTTTAGTGGAGAGAATGATTTGATATTCCTCAAATAGTGTTCATTAATGCTTTGTGAGGTGTTCGGGGGGAAAGCATGCAGAATTTGAAACATCTGCTGATTGTGTATTTGACTTAATATGGCACAAGGCCAAAGATGGGGTAGGAAGAATATGTCACACTAATCTTTCAAGTGGGGAGGACCTGCCTGTCTAGAAAATCAGCAAATGAAATTCTGGCTTTTACCTGGACTTGAACACCAATCTCTGTGACCAATGGGGAAAATGCAACTATTATAGCCATGAGTCAGGCTCAGATGAAGTATTTCATTATTCCATGGACTAGTATTTTTATATTGGTACGAGGTAGCATAATAGTAGTACTAAAACAAAATTGGTAAACCAAGTTCAACTTTTGTTCCCTTAGTACAATGTTGGGAAAGGTATAAGTTCACATCTTTTTTTATCTATTTCAGGGGTCGGCAAACTACGGCTAGTGGGCAAATCCAGTCCGCTGACTTCATTAGATTGTTTGATGTTGCATACAATCATTACAGAAACCTGAAAATTTGAAGCACAATTTAACAATATTTTGCTCCACACCATAAAAAAAGACATTAATAGTTCTCATTGATTGATAGTATATACTACTATAATGAAAAACATTAAAGTAATTAAAAACAAGCTAGGCTGTTTCCATAGCCTACAATGATTACTGTTTCATTTTTTTTCGCCTCAGACCGCAAGGCATAAAAACATTTCTAATCCGGACTGCCACCAAAACAGTTTGGCAACCCCTGATCTCATCACTAAATATCTTGACAAAAACTGTCTCTTAGCTGCCATGCCATAGTAGTTGGTGGAGAGAAGAGTGGAGGAGTAAGCATTTGGGGAAAACCACTCTCCTATAACTACCCGTAGTTACAAGAAAAGGCTGTTATACAGTGGTGTCCCGCCGGCTATGGTCTTTCTGCTGTGGAATTCCCCCCACCCCACCCCCATCCAAAAAAAACTTTGTTCTTGAAGCCAAGCCATTCATTCAGTGCTAAGAAAAGAAGTGAGGGAACCCAGGCCTCTACAGGCTCTTTCTTGGGAGGGGGAAGGGAGCTTTAGGCATTGTAGCTATATATATTGAATCAAGGTACACATAAAATGCCTCAAAATATCTTTTTTAAATTTAACCCAAAACGTTTCTGAAAGTGGGTTAAATTTAAAATAATTTTTTTTTAAATTTAACGCAAAACGTCTCTGAAAGTGGGTTAAATTTAAAAACGATTTTTATAAAAATTTAACTGAACATGTTTCTGAAAGTGGGTTAAATCTTAAAAAAGAAATTTAAAATAAAAAATCTAACCCATTTCAGAGACGTTTTAAGGCATTTTATGTGTACCTTTATACAATATATATAGCTGCAATGTACCATTTCAGAGGATACAAACAGATAAACAGAATGAGAATTTTAGTAATATATAGATAGGGAGGGAACGCCATTTCCTCACCCCCAAAAGAATGCTGTTCCTCTGTGTTCCCACTGCACTACACCACTGCTGTTTCATTTATTGTTGGCTTTAACAGAGGTTAGTCAACAGTATCCTTATTAATCACTGCTACCCACAACACTGGTTTATTGCTGGGTTTAGCTTATTCATGTGTTCTGACATTTATATGTATCTATGTCTCTATCTATGTATCTGGACTTGGCCCAGCCCTGACCATTCATAGTAGAAACTTGAAATTTTGCACATACTCTCTCTTCAATGAGATGGGGAAATGTTTTTTTGTTTTTTGAAAATTCCCCCCCATAATAGGTTTTTAGTGGGGTGTTCAATCTTCAATCAAATTGGTGTCCAGTAGCGTTCATACATGTTTTTTAAAACTTTTTAGTGCCTAACCAAAGGCGAGAGAAGTAACTTATTCATTGATCACCCCTTTTCCAACTTTTTAATTGATCACCTCCAACACAGCATATAATTTCCCTTGGAATGCTAGTCTTTGTTGTTTGGATCACCACATTTGAGCCAGTGCATTCCCCAGCTGCCTCATGTGTATCTCCTATCCTATAATCTTCAAAGAGGTTTGAATAGAACCCCTTAACTTATTCACAGTTTTATTTTTACTTTTAAGGCTATCAAAAAAAAAGAAGAAATTATGAATAAGCTCATTGAAGATTACTAGATACAAAATATATGTAAGGAAGGCTGAAGAATGCACTGGCTGAGATGTAGTGATCTAAACAGCAAAAGTGAAGATAATAATTAATAGAACAACTAACAAGCTTCACTATGATATTGTTTGATGATTACTTTCATTCATGGAGAAGGTCAAACTCTCCTCTTTAACACTCTCAAGACACCTAGGACATAAATATCCCAATGTTACTATGACTGCTGGTAGATATATGTCCTGTGTATCTGTTTTAGAACTTTACTGTGGCATTTTAATTCAGGCATTAAGCAACTTAATAGGTTAGTCTTGAAAGGGTTATCTAAAGCATAAACCAAGTCCAGTCATGCTGTTGCCTGTTGCAAAGTCACCTTTATGAAGTACCAGAAGACGATACTAGTTTTCTTCTTCACAAGGTAAGGTTGACTTTTTTGCCTTTTCTTCTCTCTGTTTTGCCAGCCTTTTTGAAAAAGTTGAGAATTGTTTGAGTCCGCTCGTTGACATTACCTAAGGTCTACCACTCCCCGCCCATGTTGGCCTTTTTTCTTTGCTGAAAATTGCCATAATATCGGTCTTATTCTATACACATCTTATCATTGCATTCAACTAAAACATAAAGGAGAGGAGATGGCAATATTGTTGTTAGATTATTGATTCCATTTATGTTATCAAAACCCAGATCATGATATTCTCTAAATAAAGGTTTAGATATGGACTACATTTTTTTGTATATTTTCACATTGATCATACTCTCCATTTAATTCAAGCATAAAAACACATCATGTACAAAATTTATTTTCTCATTTAAAAAAATGTTCAATTCATTTTAAATAAAGCTTTTGGGTCCAACTGATTTTAATAAAAATAACCATTTGATAAAATTATCTGTGATTATAATAAATGGTTTCCTCTCTCTCTCTCTCTCTCTCTCTCTCTCTCTCTCTCTCTCTCTCTCTCTCTCTCTCTTATATATATATATATGGTGTACAATAGGATAAGGGCTGTCCGACATAATGATGAAAGGAAAATACAATGTGGAGACTCAGAAATAATTTGCAAAAATTATTTATTACCTAACATGTTTCGACTGAGAAATTCAGCCTTTTTCAAAGGTCTCTGGAGAAAAACGGTAAGTCTTACTTCATCCAAGGATTTGTGTTTAAATTCTGGTAGGTTTTTGGGTTGTTTTTTTTTAAACAGCAGGGTAGAATTTTCTGGTGTTTGTGTGCCTATTCGTCTTGTGT
>VCCN01000738.1:2680454-2697500 GCA_006491835.1 Architeuthis dux | reverse complement strand
TTGGAATGCTAGTCCTTTATGTGTATAGCTCCTTCTTCCACAAGCATTGTTTATTCTTGATTCCTCATATTTTTACCCTTCCCCTTTATTAATGCACAGTTTTTAAAAGCAGTGTTTCTGATATATGTCATGGGTTACATAATTAACTGTTTCAAGTCTTAACATCACATGTTTTCATATGCTTATGGTTCAAAACTTGCTGGTATCATATTTTTACATGGTGCAACAATTAGTTCAGTTTAGCAAAGTAGCAACACAATATTAAATAATTCTGTAATTTGCTGTTGTTATGACAAAGACAATGTAGGTAACGTTATCACCTTCTTGGAGGTTGGCGACAAATGTTCAACGACGGTTGCTTGGTTTCATCACTCCCTGTTGTGGACGGTGTCTGGGCACACAATGTGTCCGAACTTTGGGAAGACAGAGTTTGGTCTCTGGAAAGAAATGGTCTGGAACGTAACGAAGGATCGAGACGGAGACAATTTTTCTTGTAAAAGAATATACTTGGTTTATTCGTAATTCTACAGAAATGTTGTCAAACACAAATTTTCCCATAAAATTGAGAGAGAGTGAGTGTGGGTGTCTGTCTAGGCAGGCTTCAGGGGTGACCACTCAATCCGTATCTGTTGGACACTCTATTTTGTCTCCACTCTATCAGTCTTATTTATAGTGTGGTTGTGTATAGTTTCTAAAGGTTAAATTAATTCATTTGAATTCACCTGTGCTCTTTTATTAAACAGATTTCTATTTTTAGGTATTTTCTGTCAATGCTTTGACTCCTATTTCCTTTTCTCCTGAGTTACCCTTTGATGTCATCAAAAGTACCCTGTTGTTTACCAAAAGTGTCAAATCGATTGTTTTAGTTAGTGTCAATCTGTATATTTTTAACTTCTGATATTTTTTTTCCGTTTATCTATCTATCTATCTATCTAGTTTCATCTGTTTTTCTCATGTCTAAAGTCAAGTGCAATACAAGTATAATAATAGAATGGCATCATTAATTGCAATGTTATCCATAAAATTCCAGAGAAATAGCAAATACAATTGTTGATTAGTCGTGAGATAGATAATTATGTTTGAAGTAATTTACTTAGCTTTATGTTGAATTTATATTTTGAATGAAACAAAAATAAATCATTTTTTAAATTTTTTGATTGAAGCATTTTCATTAGTATTATTAGAAACCATTGACTAAAACTGTCACCAAAATTGTCAACATAGGTTTCTTCAGTTTTTGAGCTGGTCCGGCTGGCTATGTATATATGTATGTATCAGGCTGCACCAATTGATCTAGAGGGCTGAAGATTTCAACATTTACTCCTTATGTCTGCAAAAAACATTTTTTTTGTTTTTTGAAAATTCCTCCCATAATAGGTTTTTAGTGGGGGGTTCAATCAACAATGTATGTTCATGCTAAATTGGTCCCTAGTTTGTGCCCAGCTGCATTTTTAGTGATCCAACAAAAGGCGAGAGAAGTAACTTATACGTTGATCACCCCTTTTTCTAATTTTTTAATGATCACACCCAAACACAGCATGCTGCCAAAAGACTTTGATCACGTGATGGTTTCTATTGAGTGACTAATTTTATTATTAACTTTACTCCATATTATTATTGATGCTTTTGATCATGACACTATGTCATTACACTCTTTGACCACTAGAGCAAAAAGTGCAAAATTGGTATTATAGAAGTGGTTCCCAACAAGATTTGAATTTGCCTTAAACACTTCAGATACAGATTTTCAATTTTGCACTGTTTGCTCTTGCAGTTGAAGAGTTTTTGAAATAATAAGATGGCCTAAAGCAACAATAATAAGATGGCTTAAAGCTAGTCATAAAATAATGATAGTGAAAATGCTTCATCTAAAAATTTAAAAAAAAAGGTCTAGTTAGTCACTCAATAGAAACTGTCACATGACCAACATCTTTTGGCTGCGTGCCATGTTGGGGGTGATCAATTAAAAAATTGGAAAAAGGAATGATCAATGAATAAGTTACTTTTCTCGCCTTTTGTTAGGGAGTGATCATTAAAAAGTCGGAATTTTCAAAAAATAAGAATGAATGCTGCTGGACACAAACTAAGGGATCAATTTAGAATCTTACATTGCAAATTGAACTCCCCACCAAAAACTTATTTAAGTGAGAATTTTCAACAAAAACAAAAAAAGTTTATTCTAGACGTAATAAGGAGTAAATGTTGAAATTTTCAGTCCTCTAGCTCCATTGGTTCAGCCTGTACGCGTGATACATACATACATAACCAGCCAGCCCAACTTAAAAAATGAAGAAACCAATGTTGACAGTTTTGGTTGATGGTTTCTAATAACTCTAATATTACTAAATAATAAAACAATGATGGCATAGAAATTGGAGAGAAAGAGGTGGCACAATGACTACATATTTGTATCATACTTAATCATTGATGCTTCCATGACTGAAGTGGTTAAGGCAATGTCCATGGAAGACAGGCTCCTGAAGTGTGGGATCAAGTTCACATTTCATTATAAGCTCTTATTTCTAATTTCATACAGTTTGCTCCAGCAGTCAAAAGGTTTATTGATGCAGTACTTCGGTAAAAAACAACAATAGTAAGATGGCGTATCGGCAGTGATAAAATAATAATAGGGTAAAAATTAATCAACCATGCAATACATTACAAAGTTGATGTCTTAATTTCCAAAACTCTATTTGCTTGTCAACTTTAAACTAAAAGGTATAAAATTAAAAAATACCAATTTTGTATTGATTTGTTTAAATTAATTTTGTTTCATCAAAATTATTTCTGTTTGAAATGTGTGAAGAAGAAACATTTTGGAAAAGGAAGAATCATTTAATAGTTTTGAAGAAAGAAAACAACAACAACATTTACATTATCCATATAATAGTCCTATTCTGTCAATAACGTTTTCATTAATTCCTAACTACAGACAATCCCTTACTTCCTGATTTACAATGCATTTCTATAGTAAAATCATTAGCAAGGTTTTTACATTATCCACATAATAGCTCTATTCTGCTTGTAATGCTTGCATTAATTCCAGACCATTGACAATCCTTTTCCGTTACCAATGCACAAATACATACTGAGTACTGAAAATTGCTCAAACAAATTATAGGTAAAAAAAAGCAAAATTTCATTTTTTAGTTCTAATTTTATTATACCAATTTGAACTCATTCTTTTTAGTCCTGGCACTGTAATAGGGCTCCATATGAATTTTTGAGTTGACTAATGAAACCAATTGGACATGCTAGAGGAATCTTCAGAATAAAGTTTACAAAAGAATCATATGCCTCAGAGCAAGTCATTTTGAGCTATTTACAATCAAATGCTGTAAACCCTTATTTTAAAATGAAACACTGGTATGGACTGATAGCTATGACATAAGGGAGGTAATTGTCAATGGATCCACTCCAAAATTTAATCACTTCTTCAGTAGTCTATCACTCACCCTGCAACATTGAAATTCTTTGAGAAATTTTGTCCAATTGCTCTCATTAGTCCACTCAAAAGTTCCTACAGAGCCCTATTACAGTACCAGGACTAAAAAGGCAAAAAGCGAATTTTCGGAGATATTTTGTGATTGTTGACAGTTAGCTAGGATAATTTACAATGAATGTAGCATTCAAAATAATTGGTTGAAAAAGCCAGTGATTCACACCTTGTAAGATCAGTTGGCTCTTCTACTTGCAAATGGTTAACTTTTGCTTTGTATAAAATAAGGTAAGATTGTTGTTTGCTCCCGTTTGATTGGTATAAAAAATGCCAAGCTAAAAAAAAAATGCAGATCTTAAAGCACCATAAGAATCAACTCCATTCTTTAAGAAGACAGATTATAGAAGTGTGAATAGGATTTCTCTGACTGGGAACATTTCAGAAGCTCAAATACCAACTGAAAAAATGGGAGACACCAAGTTCAATGAAATGCTTTCTTTTTGTTGTTGTTTTTTTCGCTCTTCTTCTCTGAAGATGAGCCCAGCCAGTGACCCTGATCTCAGGCACATTGATTTGAAAACTGTTTTCTTTTGTGTGTGCATACATTTACACACGTGTATACATGCACAAAGGGCTTTGTGTGACATAGTGACAGGTTTTTGCAGGGAATTGCACGAAGAGGGGAAAAAATCCTTTCTTGTATGGAGGTAAAAAATAAGATAAAATAAAATAAAAATTATGATATAAACATGTCCAACATTCTTGGCTGTAAGTATTTGAAACCAGCTTTCCAGGAGTCAATATCTTTTTAAAAAATGTTGTAGTAGGATATCTTAGTATGTCTTCCTCACACGCAGAAGGTCCTTGGTTCGAGCGAAGAGTGTGGAAGACTCTTCATTAGGACAAATTTCACTGTGCACTTAATTGAGTACACTATAAGCTGTAGTGATTAGGGTGGAGGTATCCCTACAGTGGACTTGCATCCTGACAAGGGGGTGGTCATAAAAACTTGTAAGAATAAAGTCCTGGTCTCGACCAGACTTGAAACTTGCAAGGATCACTAAGCTGATTCATGCAACAGAAACTGGGACTCTGTCATTAGGTGTATACTCCATTGGGAGTTGTCTCTTAAGAGACGTACGCTTTACTAAGATATCTTTCAGTCATATAGTAAAGAATCTGCTAAAATTATTAAAATCTTAAGCTCTGCTGCTTCGCTGTTCTCTTGATAATATTGCCCAGATATACACAATTCCTAATTCTTATTACTTGGACTTGGGAAAAGTAAATAAGTCAAAGAGAATTGGTAAAGAATCAACACAATTCACCAACCAAAACACATTAAACTTTCTCAGATCAAATATATTTCATCATCATCATCATCATCATCATCATCATCATCATCATCATCATCATCATCATCATCATCATCAGCTGTTATAAGTCCTCCGATTGACAAAAGCCTTCCACATCTCCTTCCATGACGATCTAGATTGTGCTAACCTCTGCCACGTCTTACCGGAAAGATTTTCTATCTCGTCTCTCCATTTTGTGTCTGGTCTTTTCCTACTGCGCTTACTGTCCCATGGGCACCAATTGGTTAGTCTTTTCCCCATCTATTGTCCTCTCTTCTTGCTTGGTGACCAGCCCATCTCCGTTTTTGCTGCTTAATTATTTTTATTCACTCTAGTCCTCCCTCTGATCCATTTTGATCTTTTTCTATCTCTTAGAATTATTCCTAGCATTGCTCTTTCCATGGCTCTCTGAGGTCAGAGGAAGGTGCTATTCAAAATGTCTCTATTCATACCGAATGCTGTCCAATCTACCATTATGCATTGTTTTATTTCGCTGTCATGGGCTTTCTCTAACTTTATTACCTGTCCTAGGTAGATGTATTCATCAACCTCTTCTAGAGCCTCCCCTATCTTTATGACCTATTTGGGGACTTTATCATTGAACATTACTTTTGTCTTTGTTCTGTTCATCTTTAAGCCTACTTCTTTTACTTTCCCTATTTAGATCAGTTAACATGTTTTGTAATTCTTTGGATTCTTCTGATGTCATGGAAATGTCATCGGCGAATATTAAGTGGCTTAAGTATGGGAATAAACATAGAATGATATTTAGTGCTCTGCTATTTCAAAAATGTTAGTTACACTTTTTTGGCATTCTTTTTTTAAAATATGAATTATACAATAAAATAACAAATGCATCACCTTTATGTCTAAATTTATGAGATGAGCAATTATCATTATTATACACTGATACTCAACCTAGTGTCCACATCTTGGTTATTATAATAGACACAATGTTTTGACTGTTGTATCCCCCAGCCTTCTCTAGGTGTCTGTCATACTTAGTAATCTTCGGGTAATTTTGAACCAAACCCTTTATTCAATCCATGAGGCTAGTTTAATCTCATTCTGCTGTCCATGCTAATTCTTGCTAGATAATGTGTCCCTGTGATGTCGTTTGTCTGCCTCTTCCACTGAACTAGAGTATATAACCATTTTTTTTGCACTACCCAACCCAGGGATTGAACATATGACTGCCAAGCAGGTTACTAGATATGCCAAAATGTTGTGACTATGACAACCAAGATGAAGACACTAGTCTGAATAAATCAATGTGTAATAAATGCATCAAGTCTTATAATCAAGTGAATTCTAGAGCAACTTATAAAAGCTTTTTTTATTTTCTTAAATTCGGTAAATGTCAATTATACTGTTGCTTCATTTGATGTTAAGTAAATTTATATTATAGTAAAATCAAAATGAGGCTGCCAATGGCAAGCTTTTAATATCACTGCTAAAAGAGAAATATTAAGACTTTATATAACATCAGTCCAGAGCATAAAAATAATCATGTTAAGCTGTGAAAATTATTAATGGGTAACAATGAGTGTCAGCATGTATATTCATTGAATGGTACAATCACAGCATGTAGAGTCCTGGAACTTTCCAATACTACCTTGTATATATATATATACATTGTGTAAAGATAATGCCAAGAGCAAAAGTAAATGAATGAAAATGACATGTAAAAACAGTGACTAGGACACACCCATAACCATCATAACCAGGAAGCAACCCACCTGAAATCAAAAACAGCCATAGGCAGAAACGGATTAACCAATAAGAACAGTGTATGAAACATAACAAGAAAAAATGTATAAAAGATTTCTCACCATCTCTTCTAATGTTCATTTGATAATCTCAATGTGAAACTGATTGTACAGTTCGTTATGAACCAATAAAAACTATCTTTCCAATATCCACTCTACTGAAGGTATTGAGCATTTTTCGAAAATAAAGGTCTCTTAATATACTTATGCACAAGTGTGTCGCATATTTATTACTACTTACTATTTATATATATATATATATATATATACATAATTTAAATGTGCACCTTATATGCTTGTAAATACAGTACTGAATATTTTTAGTGTAGACGATAAGATCATTTAAAAACTATAATGACAAAATATATTTGAAATATCTAAAGTGAATAGAGTATGCTTTTTGTTTTTGTTTTTGTTTTTTTTCTTATTTGAGCCAAGATCTTCTCCAAGTCTTTCTCAACTTATGAATCAAATTATTGTAACTATATTTTCTGATATTTTAATATGCATAACATTCACAGAGCAGAGAAATATTTGCTACACCAGCCCACCCATAACAGGCATGTTCTTTGAACATTCATGTAACATTTACATTAACATTGAGTGAGGACAAGTACTGTTTGTTTGCAAACATTCAACAAACAGTTGCAAAAAACCAAATGTCATAAAAACAGTAGCAGACAGTGGGTGGACAGTGGCTTGTACAGCTTAACCCCCCTTTCAAATCACAATGCAAATGGTTACAAACAGGCATGTTCTTTGAACGTTCATGTAACGTTTGCACAAACATTGAGTGAGGACAAGTACTGTTTGTTTGCAAACATTCATATAACATTTGCAAATAACCCAAACATTATACAGACAGTTACAAACAGTAGATGAACGTTTAGCTAATGATTGCAAATGGTTGGTTCTGGGTGGGAGTTTACATTTTTATTTTTTATTAGACATTATTAGCATACTCTTGCAGACCTTTTGAAATCTGCAATAGCAAAATGGTAAACAAAATGTTAGAAGAATGAATAGAATGATTATTCTGCTAATCATCTTGGCAGAATAAATGTGTTTTTTATTTGAATGTCAATCTCCACAATATATTCCACTTTCTTTAAATCTCTAGAGTCAATTTATTGAACATGCAAAGCCTGTCATGCAAAGGAGATATCTTTGATATTCAACGATCTCTCATTAAATATTTTTGGCATGAAACCTTGTATTATTCAAAAGCCCCATAGAAAGATTTGTGGAAAATATCAAAGATGAATAATTGATTTTCTTTTAGAAGGTACAATAAACTACAATCTTACCATATAGAGAGTGTTAGCAACCCTCAACCAAAACTGTCAACATTAACATAATCAACATCAACATAGGTTTCTTCAGTTTTCAAATTGGTCTATCTAGCTGGTCTATCATGCGTATAGGCTGCACCAATGGAGCTAGAGGGCTGAAAATTTAAACATGCATTCTTATTATGTCTAGAAAAAACATTTTTTTTAAAGATTTCACCCAAAATAGGTTTTTAGTGTGTGTGTGTGTGTGTGTGTGTGGGGTTCAAATCACAATGTAAGTTTATGCTAGTCCTTTAGTTTGTGTCCGGCAGTATTCATGCTTGTTTTTAAAAATTCAGACTTTTTTAGGGATCACTTCCCAACAAAAGGTGAGAGAAGTAACTTATTCATTGATCACTCCTTTTTCCAATTGTTTAATTGATTGCCCCCAACATGGCATGCTGCCAAAAGATGTTGGTCACGTGACAGTTTCTATCGAGTGACTAACTAGATCTGTCTGCTTTTTATCTTTCATCATCATCATCAGCATTTTAACGTCCTTCGTTGGATATAGACCTTCTCCCAGATTCGGCAGATCTCTCTACTGCAGGCGTTGCGGCACCAATATCTTCTGAACCTGTCTAACCCCTTACGCCATCTTATTTTTTGTCCACAATTGTCCACAATTTCGCATATGATCTCTGTGGATCAATGTTGTGAGTCGTGATGTCCAGCAGTTGTCTGACATTCTTGCAACATGGCCTGCCCATTGCCATATCTTTAATCATTCTTTCTCACTTGATGAATCACTACAGTTAGTTTGTTTATTAAGCTTGTAAAATCTACAATACTCAATGTTTATTTTTTCATTTTAATATTTAAAATTTGCAATCCTTAATATTTCAAAACCAGCATAAAAGTGAGTGGACACATTGTTTATCATAATATAGATAGATTTCTTAGCACCCATCTATAATAGGGATAACTCTAAGAGATAGAAAAAGATCAACATGGATCAGAGAGAGGACTAGAGTGAAAGATATTATACAACTAATTAAGCAGCAAAAGTGGAGATGGGCTGGACACCTAGCAAGAAGAAATGACAATAGATGGGGAAAAGACTAACCGATTGGTGCCCATGGGACAGTAAATGAAGTAGGAAAAGACCAGACACAAGATGGAGGGATAAGATAGAAAAGTTTGCCGGTAAGACTTGGCAGAGGCTAGCACAAAATAGGTTGTCATGGAAGGAGATGGGAAAGGCCTTTGTCCAGCAGTGGACATATAATGGATGATGATGATGATGATGATGATGATGATGATGATGATGATGATGATGATGATGATGATGATGATGATGATGATGATGATGATGATGATGATGATGATGATGATGATGATGATGATGATTTTATATTCAGGAAACTATAGTATTTTTGTTTTTATTTGAGCCTAAAACTTTTTATGTATTATAGCCATCCATTTAGAAGTCAATGAGTAGGATATAACATTCTTTAGCATTAAGCACCTCAAATATATGGATTTTAATTGTTCTTGAAGTATTGAACATTTTCAACTTACATAGGCTGTATAACACTAAATAACTGGTTTGGGGTTATTGTATTGGGTTTATAGATTGCTATTTGACGCCATGAACACTTTTCTGCATACTTAACACTTTCAAAAGTGACTGGATTATATTGATCTTAAATGTTGTTATTCAAAGTGACAAACATTTTTACCCAAGTCAATCCTTTCTGTACCTGATTCTGACATTGATTTTAGATTTTGTCATTTGTAGTTGTAAAGGCTTTCCAATGCTACGTAACTTGTCTAAATTGCGACATTAAAAATAATGAGTGATATTTGAGTCATCTCGATACATGTTAAAAAGCACCCATTGTAAATCAACAGAAAACTTCAAAATGCCTTGTTTCAGAATGAGTATTGCATTGAAATACTCTACATTTTTGAGAGTAGCAAGATATCTCTGTTTGTAAATCTGACTATTCACCTACAAAGAAGATTTCTTCAAATTCAAAAGTGATAAAAAAATTTCCAAAGTATAAAGGTTGCTGGCAGAAAAACGGTTGAAATAGAGAGAGAGAGTGGCAATTAGTTGTTTATTAGGACTGTTAACACTGAGATACCTGAAATTTTTAATTCAAATCATAAAATTCTAAAAAACGTTTTTATTTTCAGTAATTAGGTGCCCAAGAACCTGTATAACAATTTTCATTCTAATCGGTTCAGCAGTTCAAAAGTTCAATAGTTTTTGCATATTGACATATGGGTATTTACATATAAAATGTAAACAAACAATCGGATCGGCTCTTCACAAGCTTACATACAAAATTTCATTGAAATATATTCAGGAAAAACAAAGTTATCCAATCGAGAAAAAGAACACAATGCAGACAATGACAATGATGACAACGACAACAGACACCCATAGCTTTTTTTCCTCCAGGGACAAAAATTAGCTAGCCTTGTTTAGTTTGGTGTTGCTGGTATATATAAAAATGCATTTATTGCTTCCTCTATAAAACAACCATGTTATAAAAATTGGAATATGTTTTTTAAATCACTGAAATATTTTAATTGGTTTACAAGATAAACAAATTGAATGTTGGAAGAGTTTAACTGCATATTTTTTTATGGATTTCTGCATATTTTAGTTTTACAATGTTGGATATTGTCAGATATATTTGAATCTTATACTCTAGTGAATGAAATAAGAGAAATTGCTTTCTTAATTCCAGCAAGATTTTTATTGGTGACTTTGAAGGCTTTTTAGTGTGTTTATAGAGCTTTAAAGATTTACAACAATAACAACTAGCATTCCAAGGGAAATTATGAAACACAGCCACCTATATATGCTTCTTTTTAAACAGTGGTGGTGGGAAGTGATCACTAAAACATCTGAATGTTCAAGTGAGAATGGTGCTGGACACAAACTAAGGGATCAATTTGGCATAAACTTACATTTCATATTGAACCCCCTACTAAAAACCTATTTTGGGAGGGAATTTTCATTCCCCTACTCATTGAGGGGAGTGTGTGTGCAAAATTTCAAGTTTCTACTATGAACAGTTAGGGCTGGGCAAAGTCTGGATACATAGATACATATAAATATTAGAATACATGAATAACCGAAACCCAGCAACAATGTTTAAACCAGTCTGTTGTGGGTAGCGGTGATTAACATTGACAACAAGGACATTGATAATAAAGCATTGCATTTAATAATGATAAACTAACAGGTCTGGTTAGTCACTCAATAGAAACTGTCAAGTGACCAATGTCTTTTAGCAGTGTGCTGTGTTGGGGTGATTAATTAAAAAATTGGAAAAGTGGGTGATCAATGAATAAGTTACTTTTCTTGCCTTTTGTTAGGCAGTGATCACTAAAAAAAAGTCTGAATTTTCCAAAAAACAAGCAGGAATGCTGTCGGACCCAAACTAAGGGACCAATTTAGTATAAACTTACATTGTAAATTAAACCCCCAACTAAAACCTATTTTTTTAGAATTTTTCTAGACAGAAGAAGAGCCTATGTTGACAGTTTTGGTTGATGGTTTCTAATAGTTGAAAAAATACATATTTTCAGAAGCAAAATCCAAATGCATTTGCTTAACACTGCAAAACTGATGCAATATGATATGAAGGGGAAACATTCATCTTGCTGAAAATCAGTTTGCCGAAGCTCAATTTGATAAACGTTGATTGGCCGAATCATAACTAGACTGGCTTATGACCTTCTCGACTGTTTACACACAGCTTAAACCATGAAAGTGAAAAATTAGCTATACACATAGTACTTAAATAATACTGTCATTATTGTAAATAAATACTCAATCGAAAAATCCTTTTTTTCTATAAATCTTAAACACAATATATATTGTAAATATTAAATTTATCATAAATAAATACTACATTTAATGGATTGCCACCTTTTTCTCCATTAGTCATAAACATTTCACTAAAAAAAATGTTTATGTAAAGAACGAAATACAAATGAATGATAACTTGAATTGTCTACCATTGTTTTTCAAGCTAATAAACATTCGGGAAGATGATAATTAAACCTAGTCATAATTTGGTCAATTAACGTTCAGCAAATTGAACTTCGGCAGACTGATTTTCGGTAAGATGAACTAGACCCAATATAAAGACTCTAACCTCAAAGGAATTTCATTTCTATTTATTCTTTCAGTTATATGCTCTAAAAACTTATATGCTTAGTAATTTATAGAATTTGCCCTTACTCAGCAAAACGTTTTGTACTCTAAATTTTTACCTATGCTCACAGTTGTTTTTTCATTTTATTAGAAAACCACTCTTCTCATCTTTAAATCTCACATTCTAACCATTGAGCTATAGTCTTTAGGGTATAGTTTTAACCTCACAATTTTTAGCCTTCAGTCCTATTAAATGCTTTGTATTTAAAAAGAAACTCGCATTTATACTACTGAGCTACAATTGCCAGTGCTTCATATTTTCTTATGAATTGAAACCTTATATTACAGGCTTAACTACTGAACTGAATATGAAAATGCTTTGGATTATGCTAATCAGATTTAGATCAATCCAAATATGAAAGAATTTTGTTTCAGTAATAGATTATTAGTAGATTTGCATCTCATTAATCCAGTAAACTTGGGACCTGGTCATTGCCAGGCAACAGAACATGCTGATAAAGAGAAATTGACCCCTAATAGAATCCCCTATGTAAACATTGATTTTTACAATTTTTCTAATAATGTGGAAAACAATGATATATTCTAATTATAATTTATATAATATAAATTATTATTTGTAGATTATGAGAAAGCATTTGACTGGTTAGAACACAGCAGTCTTTAACTCAATACAAGAACAAGGTGTTAACGAGAATTACATACAAATCATCCAAAACATATATGAAAATGGCACTGCAATAATTAGACTGCATAAAGATACAAACAAGATAGGAAAAGGAGTGAGACAAGGGGATACAATATCACCTAAACTATTTACAGCAAGCCTTGAAAGCATCTTTCAGAAAACTGATTGGGAGGGAATGCGAATAAACATAGATGGAGAATACTTAAGCCACTTAAGATTTGCCGATAACATTTCCATGACGTTGGAAGCATCCAAAGAATTACAAGACACGTTAATGGATCTAAATAGGGAAAGTAAAAATGTAGGCTTAAAGATGAATAGAACAAAGACAAAAGTAATGTTCAATGATAAAGTCTCCAAAAAGGTCATAAAGATAGAAGGAGAGGCTCTAGAAGAGGTTGATGAATATATCTACCTCAGACAGGTAATAAAATGCTGCATAACGATAGATTGGAAAACAATTGGTATGAATAGAGACATTTTGAAGAGCACCATACTGAGTTGCATAAAACCAGCCATGACTTACGGATGCGAAACATGGAAATTAACAAAACGAGCTGAAAACCAACTTAGAATAGCTCAGAGAGCCATGGAAAGAGCAATGCTAGGAATAACTCTAAGAGATAGAAAAAGATCAACATGGATCAGAGGGAGGACTAGAGTGAAGAATATTATAGAAATGTTTAAGCAGCAAAAATGGAGATGGGCTGGTCTCCTAGCAAAAAGAGATGATAATAGATGGGGGAAAAGACTGTCCAAGTGGTGCCCATGGGACAGTAAACACAGTAGGAAAGACCAGATACAAGATGTAGGGATGATATTGAAAAGTTTGCCAGTATGACGTGGCAGAGGTTAGCACAAGATCGTCATGGAAGGAGATGGGAAAGGCTTTTTTCAAAAGTGGGCCTATAATGGCTGCTGCTGCTGCTGTGATGATGATGATGCTGATGCGGATGATGATATAACAAATCGAAAAATGTTTGGGTTTGCTTATGCTTCTTAATTTGTTGTACAGTATTAGAAAATAATTTCTAAGATTCACACACAAAATTAATAAATGCATGTCTAATTTTATGCTAAAACCATATAAAAAAACTCTAGAGGCAGATTGACAAACTAATGGCAAACTAACGTGCAGGACCAAGGGAGTTGCCAGACCACAGAGTGCTGTAGCAATATTATATAGGCTTGAACTTTAAAACTCCATTTCAAGTGTAATTTTCTTCTACCTAAAGAGCTTGAACTGACAAACCTTCCAGCCAAATTTTATTGAATGTAGGGAGATAAATTTGAAATTGATCTAATATCAAGATATTGGTTGACATAATATAAATAGTTCTAATTGTAGTAGTGGCAAAATTAGCCAAAATATATGAATGAAATAAATTGTTCTCTGCTAAGCTCCTTGTCATATACCAGTTTGAATATCAGCATCATGGCTTCAGTTCTGAGTGGTGCAACAGCTGTGGTGTAGCACAGGTTCTGAATTCATGACATGCAATTGACTTGGATTATAATGAGAGAGTTGTGCACTGTCAGCCTCAATCTCTCATCCCTATCTGCCTAGGTCCAATGGCAAGACATAGCCAGCATGGATAAAGACTGACTAGGATGCAGTCGATGACCAGGGCATTCTGCGCATCACACTGTGTTTTTCACACTCCACAATGTGTTGCTGGTCTTAAGAGTGCCCCGCTCCATGGTTTGGAATCAGTGTTTATGTTTCCCACACTGGTTGTCAACCATGGCTAAAGAACCCAGTCTGTACTGCTATTGACCCATAGGTAATTAATTTAAATGTAATGATTGAAACAATGAGAATGAGGATACCAATCCAAATATTTAGATGTAACGGAAGAAAAAAAACATATTCTAAAATATGTCAGTCTTTTTCTGTTTTTTAAATTACATTCCTAGCAGAAACATTATTTTTGGGGTTGCATTATTTCTAACATTGCCCCATGGGAATGCGGGCATCCAAGAATACATCCCTCTGTCTTGTCCACAGGTTCGTAAGAGGCGACAATATGACTAACATTCCTTTCACAACTACTTAACAATATCCCCTACTAAGACCAGTTCCGGCATTAAATGACCTACTAAAAGGTTGACATGCTGTTAAACCCAACAAACAAACAATTTCTAACATTAAAATATCTTTTATCTGAATATCAATATACAAGTATCTCTTTTGTTCTCTGAGTTGACCTACTATTAAATGACCTACTAAAAGGTTGACATGCTGCTAAACGAAACAAACAAACAATTTCTAACATTAAAATATCTTTATATGAATATTAATATGCAAGTATCTCTTTTGTTCTCTGAGTTGCCTGTACTGATATGAACAACACTTTGTAAATTACTACCACTCAGGCATCTCGTAGAAAGTAATTCAAGAAGATTTGGTTAGAAGAAACAACTAAGATTTTAAACATTGATCTAAGAAAACTGGAATCAGCTCCTACAACTTATTATATTTGGAGGTGAGATGATTACAGAATAATAAGACACTTGAAAGACTAAGCTAAAATATAATTTAGTTATCGTCTATAATTTTGAGAAGTGTCATTATCATTCCAAGAGTTATTCAAAATATTGAACTCATTCTTTTTATTGCTTTTGTTGTTACCACATTATGGCCAATCCATTCTATCACCTTCTTCATGTGTACTGTCCATAAGGAAAGGGAGGAGTCTCTTTTCTACAACCAGTCAGTATCATTATCATCACCACCACCACCACCATCATCATCATCATCATCATCCGTTATAAGTCCACTGTTGGACACAGGCCTTCCCCATCTCCTTCCATGACGACCTATCTTGTGCTAACCTCTGCCACGTCTTACCAGCAAACTTTCCTATCTCATCCCTCCATCTTGTGTCCGGTCTTTTCCTACTTCATTTACTGTCCCATGGGCACCAATCGGTTAGTCTCTTCCCCCTTCTATTGTCATCTCTTCTTGCTAGGTGACCAGCCCATCTCCATTTTTGCTGCTTAATTAGTTGTATAATATCCTTCACTCTAGTCTCCGCTCTGATCCATGTTTTAGAGTTATCCCTAGCATTGCTCTTTCCATGGCTCTCTGCGCTATTCTGAGTTGATTTTCAGCTAGTTTGGTTAATTTCCATGTTTCACATCCATAAGTCATGGCTGGTACTATGCAGCCGTTATATACTTTACATTTTAGGCACATTGGCAAGGTACTCTTCAGAATGTCTCTATTCATACCAAATGCTTTAAAAATAAAATGACGCATAACGATTTTTTAGTATAAATGTATTTATTTATTAGAATGAAATAAGCCCTTGCGTATTTCTTACATACATTTTCGTAGATATGTAAGACTTGTCAGTTTGGCTCAGTCTGTAAGAGAGCCGCCTTCTGATCACTTCGTGATTTCGAATCACAGTAGGGAAATGTTAATTTTATTTATCAGTTTGGTTTAATGTAACGGAACAGACAAACAGTGAAGAGTGTACCCCTATTTCTTTTATGTTTTCCCCCTTTTTCTGTAGAAAAGATATCCCTCTCTTTCCTTATGGATTGCATATCTCAAAAAGACTGTAGAATGGATTCACCAAAACATTGTGGTAACAACGAAAGCAACACAAAGAATGAGCTCAATAATTTGAACAACTCTTGAAATGATTTAGTGATTATACCTCTGTTTTTCCTTTCTTAGTAGTTTAAGATGGAAATTTTGCTGGAACTATATTGTTCTTTCTTGAAATAATTGAATTTTTAAAAAAAGAAAGAATGCTTCAACAAGGTAGGAATGATATTAAAGTTTAGGTAAAATCAGTCTAAGCATCTGAAAACAAGAATGGAAACTTGCTCAAATCTATCAGAATTAAATACAATAAATATTGCATAAAATGTGTAAATTATATCCTTTTCATTTGAACTATTTTTATGTATTTTCAACCTATTTCAGTTAACTGATAAGGAATGCCTGCAATTTTTTATTTTAATATAAAGGAACATTTTCGGTAGATCATACAAATCTACCATGAGACATTGGTGATACAACGCTTGCAATCTTGATTTAGCTTCTTGGCCAAGTCAAACAATTCATTATTGCTATAATATCCTCAGGATAAATATGAACCCCTGGTTGCCCAACTGGCTGACAGGTAGATGAAGAACTTGACAGGGGTCCTAAACTAGCTGCCGGCACTACTTTTCCTATTGCAATGCTTAGAAGCTTCAAAATGCATTCAACTGTTATGTACAGAGTGAGTATTCTATAGTGTACACTTTGCTACAAAGAGAGAGAGAGATAGAGAGGGAGAGAGAGGGGGAGGGAGGAAAGAGTATGGG
>VCCN01000738.1:2642455-2665706 GCA_006491835.1 Architeuthis dux | reverse complement strand
TATATATGATTTGTATTTGTTATAATACTACTATGACACACACAAACACACACACATATATATATATAATGTTTATTTAGGAATCCGCTTTTCATTAATACAAGTTTGATTAAAAACGAAGGACAAGGAATGTTTGCATACAAGAGAACGCATATCTAGATCTAATAAATGAAAAATTGTCCGAATGTTTATAATCTCGCTCTTTCAACCATGCTCCTGGCCATTATCAAGATCAGTAAAAACTTTGGATGTTATTCATTTTTCAATTTTTGAATATGTTTTAAACACAACATTTGCGGTTTATGCGTTATGATGACAACACACACAAGGCAACATACAAACAAATTCTTCACTGGCTAAATGTATCTATCAGTTGTTAAAAACATTTAGAATCCCAGTTCCCGAACTGAAGGAGATCTTATTTAGTTTTGGGTTTCTTGATTTTATGATGAAGGCTTCAAGAATCTGAAACCTTTTTTTTACAATATTCTAGTGGAAATATCAGTGCCTAGCAATCTATGTTCATTGGTAAGCGCACAAATGGTAATTTGACTGGTTAAATGATAAGTTAAGCTATGGGCAGTGGAAATTAAAATATACCTACGCTACCCACGCTGTGGGTCAGAAAGAAGAGGGAGAGCCAGAAGGGAGAGAGAAGGAAGGTGAGAAGAAAGGAAGGAAAAATGAAGAAGGAAGGAAGGAAAGGAATAAGGAGAGAAAGAAAAAAGGAGGGACGGTAAGAAAACAAACAAAAGAGATGTAAGTAGGTAGGAAGAAAAGATCAGTATGAAAAAAGAAGGGAAGGAAAAGAAGGCAGAAAGGAAGAAAAAGAAACAGGAAGGAAAAAAGAGGTAAGTGAAGTAAAAAAAAATTATTAGTTACGTATCTAACGTCAATTTTTCAAATGTTTATCGTAGTATATATTTTACGTTCTTATAGATAAAAAACATTGAAGAAATGATGATGACGATCGTAAGTGATCAGAGGAGGGTTGGAGACCTGAGGAGACTTATTGTCACTCAGCCTTCAGCAATAACCACCAGACGTTTGGTGCGAAAGTGCTAACCACAGCACTGCTGTGGACTGAGGGAAAGTGAAAGGAAGGCTGGAGACTTGAAGAGACTTGCTGGCACTCAGTTTCCACGACGATGACGACGACAAGTTCCCCCTTGATTTTGAACCCAAAAGTAAAAAAAAATTCCCACTTGATTTTGACCCTTAAAAATGAAAAATAAAAGTACCACACTAAAAGTGAAAAAAGGTCCTCTTCAATTTTGGCCCCTAAAAAAAAAATGTTCCTCCTCAATTATGACTACTGGAAGTGAAAAGTGATTTCGAGCCCTACAGAACCTCCCATCACCAAATTTTGTGTTTTGGAAAAATGATTTATCAATGAAGTAAAGGGAAGTAACCAAAATAATTGAAAGCCACAGTTTCATACAATGGTCAGAAAGTATAGTTACATCGTAAATAGAACCCCACCCTAAAAATGTCATATTCTGGAAAAATGATTAACATGTAAAAAAAAAAGTAGTGTTGTCAGAATATGACGTCATGTATAAAAAATCTTTCCAAGAATAAGTGTGGTCAAAATAAATGTTCTATGTATGATATAATTATGACATCACAGCATTTTCGGTAGCTGGACACAAACTGAGGGTCTAGTTCAGCATTATCAGTCACTAACTTTTACATATATATATATATAGATAAATAATATAATATTTATCTGGATATATATGTATGTGCATATTTCTATCAAGAGAGTGGGAGTAATAGAACTTGATGCTCATACAGAAAATTATTCATAAGCATGGTTTAGCTGTGATTATAGATGTCTGTTGGGGGGGAAGCTGTATTAAGTATTGAAAGAAAATTGGGATTAATGTCTTAACATCACATTAGATTATCCCAACAGATGGGAAACAGAATCAAGTGAAAAACCGAATCACATTGTATAATTAGTAAAGCATCCACTCATTCAAGGCCCATTTGATTTTTAGATTTAATAAAATTAAAAACTTGTTATCCCAGAAATTCTAGAAATTATTCACAGAAATTATAAGTAAATTTACAAGACCATTACTGAGATATAACAACTTGAGTGTATCATTGAAAAAGTGTACTCACTCTTCTTTTTGACTTCTGGCCGAGAGGGGGAGGGACAGAAAACAATCTTGTGGTTAGCTCATAGAAAGCTAATAGATTTGATGTGTCAAATTTTATAGGAAAGGTACTTCTTGGTTATGTAAATTTTTGTTTCAGCCAATCAGATCGGCCGACTCATCAAAACCGGTGCTTCACAAGTATTTAAAAAACCTTTTCCCTCCCTGTCTACCAACTGCGAACAAGTACTGTAAATTGTAGCG
Organism: Architeuthis dux; assembly: GCA_006491835.1. NCBI lineage: Eukaryota > Metazoa > Mollusca > Cephalopoda > Oegopsida > Architeuthidae > Architeuthis > Architeuthis dux. The sequence continues at coordinate 2,663,337 of VCCN01000738.1, read as the reverse complement.
CTTAACTTCATTATCTAGAGTATCCTTTGCTCTTAAATTTATTCAAGTGAGTTATTCAACTCAACAACTATTAACCGACCTTGGTTTCCATTCGGGCCCGAACAAGACAACACCAAACATCACAATGGAGAGATTTGTTGCAACTTGAGTCACCTTTACGAAGTACCAGAAGCCGATACTAGTTTTCTTCTTCACAAGGTAAGGTTGACTTTTTTTGCCCTTTCTTCTCTCTGTTGGCCTTTCTCTTCGCTGAAAATTGCTATAATATGTAAGATGTATTATTAGGTATCAAATGAGCTACTGAAGGGCAGAAACAATATGTTGGATTGTTGCACAACATATTGGCTGGCTGGCTGGCTAGCTAGTTTTAATGGTGCTGCACCAAAAAGTAGCAAAAGAATTGTAATTTGCATTTGTATTTCCCAAAGGAAATCTTTTGCATAAAGCTTCTTCAAATACATTTCATTCCTGCCTAAAAATGATGAATAACTCATCTATAATGACAAAATTCTATTTTGCATGTGTACAATGTTCAGATGATTTGCCTTCATCTGAATAATGCACACGAGCTGCTGGGGGTGTGAAGAAAATGGGTATCTATCCTTTGCATGGAACAGGTGTTATGCTTTGATCTCTTTGTCAATAAATGGGCAGCTAGACTAAAGCTGAAGTCATAAAATAGTTAACAACTTTCTATTCCCACATCAAAGATCAAAGATTAGTTAGATTCACATCCCCAAATATCAACAGTTCCAACAGAACAATAATATTGAAACAGCTGCTCATAACCCCTGAAATATTGACCTTTGCTAGATTTATTTAATATTGAGCAGGCCGTTAACTGTTTGCTTCCCTTTTAGAGAGATCGCAGCAAAGAGAAGATTTATTTGTCCATAGAAGTGTCTCACTTTAATCACTGAGGGGGGAAAATGGCTGTCAAACTGAAGCAGGAATTATCTGAATACTAAAAGAGCTGTGGAGATTAAAATGCTAATCAGCTGGCGTGTGGAAAATGTCCAATATATTTATTATAAGAGTGGAACGGTTACTTCACCTTTATCTCCTTATATTCTGTAAAAAACACTGCTACAGGACTAATGAGATGCTTTTACTCTTGCCAACTTTTTTGTCTACTGTTTATTCATTTTGGGCCCACCAGCTGAAATAGCGTGATCATAGATGAGATACTGCTCTGAATAAGTTATTGAAAGATTTTGAGTCAAAAAGAATTTGCCTTAAATTAAACAGAATGTTGAAATTGGTTTTTTTTTTCATTCTACTGTTCATGAAATTATAAATAGTGAAATATATAAATAAGAATAAGCTAGTTACTTCATCAAAGGTAACTTCTGTTTGTAGTTTCTAAGTTGTTCAGAGGTAACTCCGTAAGTCCATAGCCTGATGATGAAAAAAGCATTTATTTTATACAATAAACATTTATTTTTCAACATAATATCCTTCTTTGTCAATGCACTTAACCTAATGTTTCTTCATTAATCACAGATTGAACATTATACAGTGAAAATTTCAGATACAAAATCTGCTAATAATTGTGTCAGGCTGCAGACTTATTGATCCCTCAAATATATATATACAGCGCCGCTCAGGATTATTGGCACCCTTGAATTTCTTTGTATAACCTGTACAATATCTTCAGAAATAAATGGAAATCTACCAAATTTTTGTCATCAGAATATCTTTATAAGAAGGCCAAAGTAATTTTTTTCAACTTACATGTAATAATTTCAAAGAAGAAATCGAAAATATGACCTGGATATTACCAAAAAGCACCTCATTGCTTAAAAAGAAAACATAGAAAGGAATGACTGATCTTTGCCAAAGAGTACCTGGACAAACAACAATCCTTCTGGGTGAATATTCTATGGACAGATGCTACCAAAATAGAGCTTTTTGTCAATGCAAACCAGCAATTTGCTTATTGACAATGGAATGAAGTTTACAAGGAAAAGAACACCTTATGCAAAGTTAAGAATGGTGGAAGATCCCTTATGTTATGGGGCTACTTTGCTGCCTCTGGTACTGAAGACTTTGACCGTATCAAAGGAATCATGAAATCAAAGGATTACCAAGGGATCTTAGAGCAAAATGTGCTACCCAGTGTAAGAAATTTAGGTTCTGTCCGAAGTCCATGGGTGATCCAGCACAATAAAAACCTAAAGCACACATCCAAAAGCATACAAGAATGATTGAAAAGGGCTAGCAATGAGTCCTAATCTCTATCCCATTGAAAATCTTTGCAGAAAGCAGAAATCTGGAGTCATGTTTTTAACAGTTATGATAAGTGATAGTTATTATAATAATAAGAATATCTGACATACTTGGGAACACAAAGTTTACAATATAAACAAAGGAGTAGTAACAGTAATAACATTTAGGGTCTGGCTGCTGTATCAAGCTATGCGTGATGCTATGAAAAATATAGATAGAGTAATAGCTTTACTGACTGTAAGTTAAGGTGCTGATGATAGAGGTAGAAAGGCTAAGGTTAGTGATGTGCACAAAGGAGATTTGTTGTTCCTTTCTTTCTTTCTTCCTGTAGTAGTAAAAGGAATAATGCAAACGAATATGCAGGGATGCACATTTAACATGCAGTAAAATAAAGATACATGACAAGGATGTAACATAATCAGAAATGTAATTATTTACAGAAAGAAGTTTATCAATAAGTGTAGTTCTCATCTATGGAGAAGAAGAATGCTTTTAAAGTTTGGTTGACTACTTTCTTAATAGAAATAAAAGGTCCTTCATTTGGTGAAGATGTATGCGTGTGTGTAAGAAAGAGAGTGTATATGTATGAATGTGTACGTACATAATTGGAATAAAAGAGAGGTGCGCGTCTCTTGGGTTAATGCTGGACCGACCCTAGTTCTGCTGACGATAGAACCAAGATTGGACAAATATTGAAATGTGTTAGCCTTCTTATAGGAGAAGGTAAGTGGAAGGTGTTGGCTGGTGTAAATTAGCTTTTCAGTGTGGTTCTTGTCAACTTTCTAAGGTAAAATAGGGATAGATAATATACAAGTCTTTTCTAGACATTTAGTCTCCAATGCATATCAAATTACAAGTCAAGTGGTATATTTTCATGTTGGATGCAGCCAGTTATCTGAAAGGCACTTGTGGATAGATAACTTGGTTCAGGAAAATCTATCTAAACATGGGTGTTCTGTGGAAAATATGTGTATCAATGATTTAACTCAATGAGCAGAGTGTGTGTGAGTGTAAAATATATATGAGTGATATGTATCTGTTACAGTACAATACACTGCAGAAATGCTGCAAACATACAAGAGCTTAAACAAAGTAAAAACAAAAAGTGGGAGAAACTACCAGCTGACAAGTGCAAAAAGCTTATAGATGGAAGAAACATTTGGAGGCAGTCATTGTTGCCAAATGTGCAACCAAATATAAAGGAAGGATGCCAATATGACTGTCCAGGTCATATTTTCTATTTCTTCTTTGAAATTACTACATGTAATTTGAAAAATATTGATTTTTTTTTGTTAAAATACTTTGGACAACCTATTAAAATATTCTAATGATAAAACTTTGGTAGACTTCCATTTATTTCTGAAGATATTGTACAGTTTATATAAAAAATTCAAGCGTGCCTATAATCATGACCGCCATTGTATAAAAATAATAATTCTGAACAAATCATCGTTAAAATGCCATTCAATATTTATTATTTAAGAATGAATGTTTACATATCTGTATTTGAAATGAAGAAATCCTATAGAATACATATGTACACAACGACACAGATATAAATTTATATTTACTAAATAAAAAAAGAATTTAAATCATTAAAATGACTGAAACATGGTCAATTCCCATTTTGCTGATCGTCAATATTGTTCTTATACAAGCATAAGAATTAAAAAAGTATGGATATAAGAATGATGAGGCATTTTCTTGTATAGTTACTTGCCAGTAATATCATGCTGCTTCTATTATTTGCTTACATTGAACTAACCAAATTATTCTAATATGTGAGGCTTACAAGTTTTCTGCAAATAAGAGAAATCATTGTTACCTAGGATGGAGTGAAAAATTTAAACAAAAAATGTGTAGTGCTTAAAACCTGACAAATATGTCAAAATTGAGGAAAAAAATTAATTTCAGATGGTTGTACCCAATGGCGTACCAAGGTGGGGGCGGAGGGAGCGGCCCGCCCCGGGTGGCATCAACAGAGGGGGTTACACCAAGATGACTGTCTAAATATTTTTCATATAGTTTCTTGGTAATTCTTTTAATTCTAAGATCTGTCTGTCCACATGATATCTCAGAGAGTGCTCAATGAACATTTGCGGAAGGGTTGGAAATGGGGTAGGGAAGAGTTGGTTAAATTTGGGGGGCAGATCCAGGAATTCTTTTTGATTGAGAGATATTTTCCGTTTCTTTTTATCATACATTTATGCTAATGACTGTCCACACGATATCTCCAAAAAGTTCTCAATGAAATTGTGTGGGAGGGTGGACAATAGGGTATGAGAGACTTAATTAATTTTTTGGGTGGATCCATGCACAATTACCTCCCCTACGTCGTAGTTATATGTCCACAACACATAATATCGACAAAAATTCATATCTGTCTAGACGATATCACAAAACGTTCTGTGGGTGTGGGGGTGACACCATGAGTTACCACCCCTGGTGACACCAACCATAAGCCTGACACTGGTTGCACCTCTTCTGTCCTGGCAACCGTGGGTTCAATTTACAATGTAAGTTTGTGCTAAATTGGTCCTTTAGTTTGTGTCCAGCATTGTGAATAGACCAGACGTGTTCAGGTCAGTTGTCAGGACAGAAGATGTGGCAACCACCCAAAATGTATTTTGGACAAACACTTATTTTTTCTTTTGTTTACAATTACTTAAAATTAAATATTTAAATTTTCTGTTTATATATTTACTAACCTCATTCTTATAGCTACTTCTGTTTTTGCAGGAAATCTTAACTGCTCAATTATTTTGGTAATTATTTTCAATAAATTAAGAAAAGTTAGACTGTGCCAATAATTTCAGTCATAACTGTCTTTCATTGTAACATTGTGCCAAACTAAGCAAAGCTTAATAAATAAAATATCTTTCATTACATTGATTCTTGTCTGGAGATTTTGTTGGAATTATCATTTTGTCAAACTCCAGTCCATTGGAGTTGACTTTATTTCCCCCCGTAACAAGAACAACAAGAACTAACAAGAACAATCCTCACCTAATTCAGGGGAGTAAACTCTTCACTCTTTATTGTCTATCACATCAAGTTAAACCAAATTGATATATAAAATTAACATTTTCCAACCAAGTGATTGCCAGCCAGCTCTCTTACCAACTGAGCTAAACTGACACGTCTTATATATTTACAAATTTATTATATATACAATACAAAAGTTAGAGTTAATCTTCAGTCGAAATAGAAGTAGAAGTGGAGTTTGACCCTGCAGCGGCCTGGCTTGTTTCTCTTTAATTTGTTTCTAGAATTTGACAAATTATCTAGAATCAGAGTAAGTGAAAGAAATAGTTGTGCAATGCATGATAAGGACAGAAAATTCCTTATAAACTAACCAGGAAAAGCTTACACTGATTTCTCATAAATTCTTTTCTGAATTTCTGAGATGAGGAATTATCATTATTATACATTGATTTACTTGGACTAGTTTCCTCATCTTGGTTGTTATAGCCACTGTTGTACTCTCCAGCCTTCTTCTGGTGTCTGTCATAGTTGGAAACCTTCTGGAAATTTCGAACTAACCCCTTTATATATATACTGTTTGAAACACCATATCGCTGCAGCAATTTGCCAATTAATACCTAGAATAATGTCAGAATATTTGAGAGACTTGAATTGATTAACAAAAATATACAGTTTTCATTCAAATTTATCTGGCAGAAAGGTTGTCCCTAGCTTAAACTCACTTTTTTCTTAGTAACATGGGGTGAGAACATGGAGTTGAATTGCTCATCTGATTCCATAAGAGGACAGAGAAGAAATGAAATAGATTTCTGAAAACAAGAAGCATTGAAATAGGAATTGGTTAAGGCCAAGTAAAATTAACCTTGGGTCAGCATACAAGGAATGTTCTATAATTGTCAGTTAACATTATTGTCAGGCATTGACCCACAGTTCACTTCTCTCTGCTTCAACTAATCCTTGATGGATTCTTTTGGTTTTAACCTCTCCTGAGATAGATTGGTTATATCAGCTGCCTTGTGTTTCCTGGTGATAGGGACCCAATTACTAGAGTTGCTATACATCTGTATTTTTCCAGACAGAATCTTCATCCGGAAGAAATTCTGTAAAACTGGCCCAAAGTCTGGAATGTGAGCTTCCATCATTATCTCGCCAGAAAAAAAAACAAGAAAAAAGAAAAGAAGAGAAAAGAAACTGTAATGAGAGAGAGAGAGAGAAAAGAGGATGCTTGTAAGTTGTCAACTTAACAGTTTTAGGGCTAGCATGTAGTGTCTTGTGCTGCTTTTTCTTGTTCTTCAACCACAGATATTGTTAAGTAAGTATCATGAGTTATTCCCCTTAGGCAGAAGAGTTCTTATCCATTTCCGCTAGGGGGCGCTGTTTTACGTTCTGGTCAATGAACAGCCATATTGCATTGTGTTATTAGTAGATCTGAAAGAGATCGAGAACACACATGTGTGCCGTGACCGCGGTCATTATTTGAATAAAGGACCTGTAACTACATTTTTAAACTGTTAATATCTGTCATTAAACCAACCATATACATATTAATTGTTTTCATATTACTATTACAGCTATAAGTGAAGTTGAAAGTAAACCATTTTTTTCTTATGGCTTTTTTACACTGTAGCATTTGTTTTTCATGTTCTGCATTTAAGGCATTTTAGCAATTTTGAACCGTAATTCAGCCACTGTTGATATATTATTTACATGTGTCAACAACTATGAGCAGTTTGGGGCAAGGGGGCAGCTTTTCAGAAAGGGCATTTTACAACATAAATTTTTATTGTGAGGTTGCAAGGTTATGACAAAAGAGCAGAGAGTGTACTGAGGGTCTACCCAGAAGTGGTAAAGCCTTATTATCATCAATACAATCAATATTTAAAGTATCTCTGAATATTATATTAATAATAATAACAATCAGGGATTATTTCTAAAAGGTTCCATTAGCAGGGCTCAAGAAAGTTCCAAAGTTTCCAATGAGCACAAATTTTTCAGTGGAAAATTACTGAAGCATCCTGATCAAGTGCGAAGTACGTGGAAAAAAAACTAAAATTGGCTAAAGTGTTTCATTTCAAGCTAACTTTATTGCAAAAAATGTTTTATATACTCATTTAAAGTCTACTTATCAAATAAAATAACTAAGACTCCAGAACAAATTATTAATGAGAATAAAACGTTTACTTTTATTAAACTTACTAATTATTTTGTTAAATTGGCCAGATTTTTGGTTATTGTAGATTTTTATCAGCCAGATCTAGCCAAAAATGGTTAATTTGGCAACACCGGGTTGTCTACAATGGAACACGTGACTTTTCGATCGGGTTCATGCAAAAACTTTTTGTTGTCCAGTTAGTTGTTTTCAGTTGAAGATCAAAAGACAAAATTAATGACAGCTTGTTTGTTTCATAACATGAGAGGAAATGAATTTGACAAAACTCAGATGTTTGCTACTCTACAGATTTAAGTAATAAAGTTTGTTTTTGGGGGGGCAAGTTTTCTACCTATAAAGTATAGGGAACTCTTGTTTCTATAAATAACAAACCATTCTTGGTAACAGTGAGACAACCACAAAAATCTCTCATTCACTAAGCAAAACTTGTATTTCTGTTTAAAGCAATGAATGCTGGAGAACCTGAAGATGCTTAAGAATAATAAGCAAGACATTTGTCGCTTAAATAATTCAGAGAAGTTTCTATTTTATAGTGAAAATGTTTTTGCAGTTATGAGAAAATCTGTATTCAGTTGGTGATTAGAAATAAATATTTGATTCAGTATGTCTTACACTTTTTTCATAGAGGTCCCTGCTGCACCCATGGTTCTGGCTCCCCTCACTAAGAGAGGACCATAAATGTTCTTTTTTTTTGAATGATGGTGTCCTCCTTTTTGAATGTTCAGATATGGCAATCCTACCAATGACTGAAAATGATTCAAATCAAATTTACTAGTTAACTATTTCGCTGAAATCTTTCTATTAGAGTTACAGAAAACAAATAATCAGTTGCTCTAAGAAGGACAGCTGGGTAAAAAGTGAGTACTCTTGTTTTGACAAGACTATTGGCTGCCTTATTACGAACTGTCAACCATGTGACTGGCTATGTATCATGCGTACAGGCCGCACCAATGAAACTAAAGGGCTGAAAATTTAAACATTTACTCCTTACTATGATCTATTTTTATTTTTGAAAATTCCCCCCTAAATAGTTTTTTAGTGGGGGGATTGAATTGACAATGTAAGTTTATGCTAAATTGATCCCTTTGTTTGTGTCCGGCAGTATTCACACTTTTTTTTGGAAAATTCAAACTTTTTTAATGATCACTACCCAACAAAGGATAAGAGAAATAACCGTTTCACCAATTTTTTTAATCGATCATCCCCAACATGGCATGCTGCCAAAAAACGTTGGTTATGTGACAGTTTCTATTGAGTGACTAACCAGACCTGTTATTATACATTATTCTATTTGGACTAGTGTCTTCATCTTGGTTGTTACAGTCACAATGTTTTGGCCATTGTATCATTTGGCCTTCTTCTGTTGTATTTTATTTATTCAACATGTTTCATTTAATAAAAGAAAAATTAACACGTTTTTGGCATTTTTATACTCTTTTAAAAATTCAGCACCTTAATAGGTTAGTCTTAAAAAGGTTAAAATCTACGAATTGCATTTTATTCCTAAATTGCAAAGTTGCTCTGGAATTTTCTTCTGTCCTGAAGATATTCAGTTTGAGACATCTCAATTCCCATATTTAGTAAAAAGTCAATATTCAGATCTGTGAACTGAGACCTCCTTAAAACTGATGTTCCCAAATGAGAATGTAGTTAGAATATGAATAAAACTTACTCCAATTGGATATATATATCAAATGAACATTATGAAATTTACAGAAATATGTCATAGTTTTAAAGAGCCAAGAAAGTTTTACCAAAAGTCTTGAAGACATCACTCAGATCTGAGCTTTCTGTATTGCCAAAATGTCTGAGACAAGACATCTTTTCTGAAAGAGCCACATAGTTTTCTTCTGACTCTCAAAGGGTAGCATAATCATAGGAAGTTGTATAATACATTAGCATTTCATACTGCAGAGACCACGGTAGTATCGGAAGTGGAGGACCACTGATGATACGGTATGGCAGATTGCCCAGAGTTAGAGATGGCCAGCTTCAGGAATGGTTGTTAATTAGTTTTGATTGTCTTGTTTTGGAAGTGACCCAAAATGTCAGAGGCTGTGCGGACAGATCTTAGGGTGGGTGGAGTCCATATATTTCAACAATTAAGAAATACTTTCCAAATCCTCTGAGACACTGAGCTGCATTGCGATTGGCAAATCATATAATGAACAGGGTACAGCTACATTCTGGGAAATGGGTAGAGTAGACAGAGAAAGAGAGAGAGAGAGGAAAAAGAAGAGTCAACACAAAGATAAAGACAGAGTGAGGAAAAAGTTAAGACGACAGAGATAGAAGAGGAAAGAGGGAGGACAAAGACAGAGGGGGGAGGGATGATAGTTAAAGTAGTTTCTGCTATTTAGCCATCTTAAAAGTGGATATGTGATAATTTAAGTGTCGTTCCAATCACTGGCAGCAAACAAACATGTGAAGCCATTTATTTCATGGGTACCAGTGCAATCAGTGGAATGGTGGCTGTATAGGAATTATTACCTTTGAAGACAAATTAGAAAATTATAGTTGGATAAAATATCAAATGAAATTATTGAGATTATTGGTATTTAATTCTGTCTGTTCTTGTAATATTGTTTCTGTTTTTTAGTATATATAAAAAAACCATTAATTTCTTCTATTTGTAACAGTTTTGAAAATCATGTTATATTACTGAGGCAATGTATCAGTGCTCCTAACAAGGAACATTACTATTGTAATATAATGCTGCTCAGAATAGGTGCCGACTTTTAGTTTTCCCAGGGGGGCTCAAATCAAAAAACATTATGTTGAAGCTATTTGATTTAATTGAATAGAAACACGTATTATTAGTAATAACATTCAATGGTTAGCATGCTTGTATCAAAGTTTCTCCCAATATTAAAAAAAGAATGTTTGAAATAAATGAAATTTAGGTTAAAAAATGTTTGAAATAGATGAAATTTAGGTTAAAAAATGTAAAATCCGTTCTGAACAATCTTTTGTTTTAAATACCTTCAATGTAAAATACATTCTGAACAATCTTTTGTTTTATATACCTTCAATGTAAAATATGTTCTGAACAATCTTTTGTTTTAAATATCTTCAATGTAAAATATGTTCTGAGCAAATTTTTGTTTTAAATACCTTTAATGTAAAATACGTTCTGAACATATCAAACGAAAAAAAAATAAACAATGAAATAATTCTGTGTATTTTAAAAACAAATTAAATTAATAGTGACAAAGCTTGATGGTGCAGCTGTGCTAAATTGTTTGTCAATTAATACCAGGGGAGGCTCGGCTCTTCGACAATTTTCCCAGGGGTGGCTCGAGCCCCTAAGCCCCTGCTCCATGTCTTTTATCCTGGTACAGAGAATTATTGGTAAGAGAAAGTAGTAAATCTTATAAAATCAGAACAGCTTCTTTGCTTTTATATACCATTGCAGGGTCTGACATGATTTTTTCTCAACTCATGGAGGAGAGAACTTCTTAGTTTTAAATTGTCAATTCACTGTTACCTAATCCTAAACGTTACTTGCATAACATTCAAGTTTAATGCAGACAAATGGAGAAAAAATAAAGCACTTGGACAAAAAAGGTTTACACTCTTGATAAAATATGTTTATATGCTCAATCATTATTAATCTTTTGACTAGTATTTCTTTCATCTTAATTTTACTTACATTTCATCACAACTAATCAGACTGTCAGTCTACAGCAGCAAATAAATAGCACAGATGAGAAATAAACAATAAACTCTTGGCAAGACTCAAACTCACATTCCTTTTACCAATGTATGGCAACTGCTCTACCAATTGAGCTACTAGAGCTTTTACTTTTAGATCTCTACCGATTGAACTGCTTAGGGAAGAATGGTTTGCCAAAGTGCACACTCTCTTCTCCATCAACCATCATGACATACCAGAGGCAAGATATTTTTTGTCAAGATATCTGGTGAAGGAACAGAAGGCAGTGAGAAGTGGATTCGTGCTTTTCCCAAGCGAATTAAAGCTATGTGAACATAAGCAACCTCAGCCAATATTTGAACTCTGTTTGCCAATTCCATTTTATAGTGAGATATATGTAAGAATTGAACTCACAACACTAGCAATATGGCAGTACAGATATCCCCCACTTTTCAAAACTTCCCTTTTACACCACTTTTCTGCTTTTACGAAAAATAGTCCTGTTGCCCATAGGAATAGGGCCTGGAGTAGGAATTTTTGAGTTGACAAATGAAACCAATTGGACATGCTAGAGGGACCTACAGTGTGTAAAAATAACTTGGGTAGACATTCCAGATCGGTTGCAAAAAAAATGTTAGCACCATTTTTCATAATGGTGGATTTTCACTGTGATGCCTTATAAAAAAGATTTCATCAAATATGGGCATATTGTATATTGTTGGAATGGAAATTTCATGCGGAGTAAAGTTCACAAAAGAACCATACATAAGCAAGTAATTTTGAGCTATTCACAATCAAATGCCATAAACCCTTGTTTTAAAATGAAACACCTGTATGGACTGATAGCTATGACATAAGGGAGGTAATTGTTGATGGATCCACTCCAAAATTTAATCACTTCTTCCGTAGTCTATCACCCACCGTGCCACATTGAAATTCATTGAGAAATGTTGTCCAATTGGTTTCATTAGTCAACTCAAAGGTTCCTACAGAGCCCTATTGCAGCACCAGGACTAAAAAGACAAAAAGCAAAAATAGCATTCAGCATTTGTTTAGCAGTGATAAAGTCAGTGCACAGTATTTTTCTCTCTCTTCTATACCCAAGTTTCATGTACCTCCCACCAGCCCAACCTCTGATAACTCAGCCTAACATACCATTATCGCCATTTGGGGAGTCTGGGAACACTCAAAAGATTTTCCCATATAAATTAATGGTAATTGCTTCCTAAAAAAAACGTTTTGTGAGTAGAGAATACTCACGAAACGTTTTTTTTTTTAGGAATGTTGTACTTTCTGAAATAAGAGGAAACCTGTATCAGGAAATTCAGATACTGGAATTATTATTATCTTAAGTGGTTTCATTTCCTAATATTAAATGAAGCTGGGTAAAAATAAATGAAAGAAGACCGTTCAGGTTATGCTCTGCTATGGGTGATTTGGATTGTGTTTTTATAAACCCATATGAATATAAAAATATTGAAGGATATATTATCATTGTGTGATATCATCTGCCATCTTTAGCAGTTCATTGGTGTAATCTCAACACAAACTGTATATTTTAATACAAAATATTGCTAATTATGTATTCATAGAAGTTTTTGATCCCATTTTCCTTCTGCACACAGAGCCTATTGGTAGTATCAAAGGTCAGTTCCCAAACTGCTTTATGTATTTTCCTCCCGAACCATACAGTTTATCTATCCTTAATAGCAAGATTTTATATCTTTCTTTCTGGTGACTGAATACGTGTCTTTGTAGAAAGATCCAACTTTTAGCAGATCTCATCATGAGAACCTAGTCAATATGATTTAGCTCTTCTTACTAATGAATAGTGTTAATGTTTGTTGTTGCTAAATAGGTAAGTCTTTTAGGTCACTTTTACTGTGACTTAGCAAATTTACACATTTTTAATCACCACTACTGAACATTTATTAATCAAAGCTACCAAACCTGTAGGTTATTCATGTGTTCACACATTTATATGTATCTATCTATCTATCTATCTATCTATCTATGTATTCGGACTTCGCCCAGCCCTCAACACACACTCCCCTCAATGAGTAGGAGAAATGTTTTTTTTGTTTTTTGAAGATTCCCCCCATAATAGGTTTTTAGAAGGGGGTTCAATTTTATTTATCTATATATCTGGACTTCGCCCAGCCCTAACTGCTCATAGTAAAAACTTGAAATTTTGTACACACACTCCCCTCAATGAGAATGGGAAATTTCTTTTTTGATTTTTGCCCCTCCAAAATAGGGTTTTAGTGGGGGGTTCAATTTTCAATGTAAGCTTATGCTAAATTGGTCACTATTTTGTGCCCGTTTTTTTAAATTCAGAACTTTTTTAATGATCACAGCTCAACATTTTTAATTCATCACCCCCAACACAGCTTATATGGGTGGTGGTGATTCATAATTTCCCTTGGAATGCTAGTTTTACTTATTTTTGAAAGACTGGACAAAGAACTCCATACCATGTGTGAATGGTAAAATTAATAAAATTTGATTCAAGCTTTGAAATCAGAAAACATTTTCTTCCCAAATTAGTGTTCAATGCCAAACTTCAACTACTCAGTGCTTGTGATGAAACGCAGACTTTATATTTATGTATATTTTATATTCATGCAAGAAGAGATAAACTAGATACAATTATCATTGACAATCTGACCAGGAAAATGATTTATAGTCTCCAATTATCATTTTATGAATAAGATGCAAAAGACAGAGAGAAGGAACTAAGGGTAGTTTGCAGTAAGAATAGGACTAACAAAAGAAAAGAATTTTATGAGGGTAAAAATGGAAATAAAGTTCAAACAAGGAAAATTTAGCAATTATTTACCATCATATCTACTCCTGATCTTAGAATGACATAAGGCCAAATGGGTGGGGGTTGTGGATGAGAGTAGGAAGATTGTGTTGTGCCAAGTAGGAAGGGTTCCCTTCTTTAATAAAAAAAAAAATAGTTTGGAAGAGAGGACTGCCATCTTTGGATTGAGATATGAAGAAAGATTTTTAAAATGTAAAGAATCTTTTAAAGTTTAAAAATTCATGAGCTCCTTTTATAGACTGGTAAGAAAGAAATAACAAAGATGGACACAATACAAAGTGGAATATGAACTGCACGTGCTATTGTGTGTTGTACTATAATCAAATCAAAATGCACAGAATCACCTAATTGAAGCAGAGGGAATCTCAAGTGTTGAACTGTAGATTGATATTGATAGGATAGGTGGTACTGACCACCAAGGTCATTGGAAGTCAGAAAAGGTCAATTTGAGATTAAAATAGCTTTTTGATCAGCCAAACAAAAGAACTTGAAGGACTAAAAACTTGATTTTTTTCTGTTTTGTTTGTAAAACGCTGTGCAACCCTGAATAATGTTTTCAGGCAAAACTTCTGAAGAAGCAATCTTCCCATACAGGCTCCAGTGGGAGGAGCACTAATGCTGTGTACCCAAGAACACTGTCAAACTAAGGGACTGCATCATTTGAAATATTTTTTCCAGTAAGAGTTACTTTTTCATGTGTAAAAATCTTAAAAGTATAAAGGTCCCTGGCAGAAAATAGAGAGGGAGGGTGAAAGAGAGAGAGAGTAGCAATTAGTTGTTTATTAGGACCGTTAATTCCAAGATACCATCAAATTCTTAAAAACGTTATATATTTTCAGTAATTAGGTTCCCAAGAACCTGTATAACAATTTTCATTCTAATTGGTTCAGTGGTTCCAAAGTTCAATTTTTTTGCATGTTGACATATGGTTATTTAAATATAATATGTAAACAAACAATCAGATAAACTGTAACTCACTACCCCCCTCCCCCATGTAGAATCTCTCCACAAGCATAAATACAAAATTTCATTGAAATATATTAAGGAATAACAAAGAGAAAAGGGCTACAGGCACCCATAGCGATTGATAGTCCCCAGCTTTTTTTTCTGCTGGGGACAATAGTGTAAATAAATTTTTTTTTCATTTGTTCTGTTGTGTAAGGAGAAATATATCAAAGAACATATTTCTCCTGTGTTATTTGCAGTTATATATAATATCTTTTAGGAATTCAATTTGAATATCAATTGATCTATGTAGTGATGATTGCACAATCTTTCTTGAATGTTTCATCTCTCAAAAATCAAGGAGACTTTAGACAAGATATTGATTAATAATTGGCCAATGGGGAATAACAGTGTCACTTTTAATATCATTTCTTTTCGTTTTCTGAACTCATGATATTCCTCCTTGACTTAGTTTTTATTATTATTCGGTGAGATGGCACTGAATCAAGCCATCAGTTTCCGTAAGCAGATTTGTCTTGAAGTGTGATTCAGTCTTTTTTGTAACTGCCAGTTGATTTTCAAGATTTTTCCTTGCTCTTGGTACATTTTCAGCAATAATACATGACTAGCTGAACCAGTGGAAATTCTATAGGTGTTGACAATTAGAATATCATCCTTAGTCTCTCATATACGAGGTCTGTCGATAAAGAAACCAAACTTCTGAAACAGCAATGAGATGTTTTAGCTTGCTCTGACTGAAATGTTATGTAGCAGTAATCTTGTTCCTTTTGAATAAAAAAAACTGAATCAAGCCATGTTGGTTAGTTTTTTTTAACTACATGTGTGAGAGTGAATGTGTGTCTAGTGTGCTTTTAAATTACATTCCCATGAATCTTGGATACAATTTAATTACTTAATAATGAGGTGCATGTGAGAGATGTGCCTGTTTCTTGTTACTGTTGAGAATAGCATTGATATCCACATCAATGCAAGTTATTTTCAGGTGCAAATAAATTGACAGTTGAAGTCAATGTTATCACACACAATGTGCACTTTTCCATTTTTGTGATATATATTTTTGTATGAATAATAAAATCATAGTTTAATAACTTTTCACAGCCCACCAAAATATCGCTCACGACCCACCAGTGGGTCCCAAACCATAGTTTGGGAAACGCTGCTCTAAAATGTAATGGGCATACGTACAAACAAGCATGATAATCGTATAGATTAAGAATTTTTCATTAATTTTTGTTTGTTTAACATTTCAGAAGTGTTATTGTTGCTAAAAGTATTGAAACTTTGTGCTTAGGGAACTTAACTTAAATGTGTAGTTTTTAAGGTTCTGGCGTAAATGTTTATGAAAGCCGACAAGTGATAAGAAGCTTTGTTCATTATGATAAAAACAGATCATTGTAAGCTTCCGTGATTTTACAATCCCAGTGGAGTTTACTTTTAAGCATGGCCTTTGAAATCCTCATAGAACATTCCTTTATAATTTGTGCTCATGTAACTCTGGTCTTAAATTTCATAAATCAAAGAAAATCTTATTTTTTCCAAATTTTTTCCCCCTAATGATGAATTTCCAAAAGTGAACCAGCAGGCTATAATATCTTTCAATATTAAATATATGACCGCTAAAACCTATTGATTTTAACTGTTATTACTTCAAATATTGGATATTTTCAGCATACAAAGTCTGTCCAGCCATTTTGAATATCTCGAGAACTGATTGTGCCGCCTGGATGTAACTTGGCAACAAAAGAGAAGGACTTTTACTGCACATGCATGAACAGACACTTTCCCGTGGGGTTACTCAGTTGGCAGTGAGACACTATTGAATTAGCTTGTGTACTGTGTGACCGTCACATTCACAATGACCAAATAAGTCATTCTTCACGTGCAGGTTTTTTTGGCAAAACATTCCATCACCAAGGTCTGTCAGCCCTGCTAAAATTCTGATTTGGCTCTCTGTAACATCTGGCTTTTCGCAAAGAGATTCAAAACTGTGGATGAAATTAAAGAAAATGCAATGAGGAAGCTGATGATGATCCCGAAAGAGGGCTTTGCAGACTGAAAAATTGAAGGGATACTTTGATAAATGTATGAGGTCAAAAGGGAAGTACTTTGAAGGGGACTAAGGCACCATTGTCCTAGGTAGGCTATTTTTTCATTAACTCTTTCCTCCCTGATAACGCCTCTAGGCGTGATAGAAAAAAATGATAAAAAAGAACTAAATAAACGTGTACCGTGGACTGATTGCTTGCCTGATACCGCTAAGCAGTTTATAGATAATTTATTATTATTGAAAATAAACAAAAACTTTTTTTTAAATGATAAAAAAAATTTAAATACTTTTAAATTTAAATCATACACAAATTTAAATCATAACAATTCCAATCAAATCGATAATAATACCTTTTTCAAGGTTTTATTTCACTGAACTTGGAAGTGATACATTGGGAATAATCACTGTAAATTTAGTAAGTGTACATTTAATATTAAGAGATATAGCAATTTATTTACTGCCAATTGTATTTTTTGGGTCAGCAACAGCTGGTGTTAGATTAGTTTCAGGGCACACAGGCACATCAGGGAAGTAATCAAAACATGGCTGTTAGGGAGGAAAGGGTTTATATTAAATGGTTGGATACTTACCCGGACAGACTTACTTATATTCACTCCTTATAACACAAATAAGCTATGGAATTTTGTATTGGTTTTATTGGCTGCCATTTAAATCCTCAAATACTTTTCAACAGACTTTACACTTTCAAAATGATTGACCTATATTGATTGTAAATGTTGTTATTTGAAGTGACAACATTTTTCAACTTATCTGTTTCCTTTCGGCATCAAGGGTAACTGATTCCATTAGAGAGAGAACTATTAGAACTGTAGAGAATTATTAAATAATTTGATCTGCTTTTGTAACCACCTAGAAATTATAATACTATAAAGGATCTGCTGGAAGCTAAGAAGACACAAGAAATAACTTATTCTGTAGGTGGTCCAGCAAAGAATTCCATTCAAGGAGTATAGTTACCTGCTAGGCAAACCTGTTAATTTGTGGATAACTCAACTAAAATCTGCAGTTTATATTAACAATTAATTAAAAACTAGAGTGTTACCCATCATATGACAGTGTTTTAATGTTAGGAATATACTTTTGCCATTGTAGGTAATATCAAGTTTTGTCATTTTTGGTCATCCATACTTCAGCTGTCCCATGAGATGCTTGTGAATTTAAGTGGGCTTTCATCACATATGGGTAAGGAAAGGTGATGCAATACCCACTTGACCTTTGAACTGAATTGACACCCGTTGTAAACAAATGTATTTTCACTATATCTCAAGTAAAAAGAAAGTAATATTTTTTCAAAATCAACTTAGGTAATCATTAAATTAACTAATTTTCATTGAATACTATATTTCTATAACAGCTGCTTTATTTTGGGAAGATTTTTAATTATTGGGTTTAATTTTTTCTTTCAACAGACATCAAAGTTAATTTTAGATGACAAAATCAACATTAAAAACAGTCTAAAACCTTCTTTAAGTACGCAAACGTAATTGTAATTTCTTCGCGACTAACTTTATGCTATTTTCTTGCAATTAAAACCAGAATTAAAACTTCAAAGAAGATATTTCAATTATTGCAATATGTTTGAAAAAGTTTTTTGCTTAATAACAATAGAAAACTGATCCCCCACTTCATGTACAGAGAATCTAAAAAACAGTCTTGAACCTGCTTTAAGTACACAAAAGTAATTTTTCTTTTTTTAACGTTTTGTTTGAACATATTTTGGGGTTATGTATGCAAAATATGAAAGGTGTATCTGGTCTACACTCTAAGATATGAACAAAAATGTAGTATTACATGTTCTGTGTGTTACAGAGCAGCAGACACTGGCTTTTATATATAGAGATGCTAGTTTCACTCATTTGGTTTTGAATGCGCCATGTTGATTAACTTTAGTCATTAAATGAAAACAATTATTTAGAACATACTCAAACCAAATGGCATAAGTAATGACATAAAATTAAATACTATGGTTAGGAGTACTTTTCAACCTTTAAAACTACATGACTGATTCCTGTCTTTTTATCAGATATCACAATGTTTTTTGAAATGATGAACAATTTTCTGCTGGTGCTGATCAATAAATGAATTAAAGAAAGAACTTGGACATATTAAAAAGTATAATTTCTGAATGATCAAAGCTTTTCTGTTGCAATTATGAAAGTTAATGAAATTAGAGACACATCAGTCTTCAGTTGATGATTATAGTTTGAATGTTGCATTTGTTGATAGACTGCTGTCACCTTTTGATGCAAGGAATTTCACAAGTCTCACAAATTGATTGGTACACAATCTGCATGCCAGTGATATCTGCTGCTTTTTCATTGGCAACTTGTTTTTTTTTCTTTTCTACAGAATTCTGTAATATCTTGAAAGCGGTACTTTTATTTAATGTTGTCAAGTGTGCAGATGCCTTACATCTTTTGTGGAAGAAAATAGATTTGAAAACACAGAGAAAAATGTGGCTGAGCTTTATTTGTGAAAAACATTTCTGGGTATTTCGAAACAGACCATTTTGGGCATTTTGTAAGTATATTCTGACTGTACATTTATCCTAAATTGAATTTCCCAATATTCTGATTGATAATCTTCAATCTTTGTGTAGTGAAGAGTTATATTTGTCACTGTCTGTCACAAACATTTCAAAACAGTCATCGTAGAACTTCTGTGATAAGAATTTCGGACTGTTGACTCACCTGAGGGTGAAACCAAATTTGATGTTTTGATTAGTATTCTCCGATTTTCTTTGGATACTTGAAAAACCAAATGAAAATTTCCAGATTTATTCTACTCATCCAGAAACTTCTTACCAGCCATCTCAATCTCTAACCCATCCACTTATCAACTCATACCTTCCCTACAATTACCCACTATAAAAAAAATTCTCTGTTTCTGTTCCATAAGCCCCCCACGCCCTAAGTATAAAGTGCCGATCTCAAGGGATTTCAAATAAACACCAATCCTCTCATATTATTACCCCCCAAGCTCAGATCTGATCCATATTGTATCAGATCCAGGAGGCCTGTGCTGGTTTGTCGACTTTGCCCTTATTAGATTTCAACAAAACAAAGATCAACAAAGAAAAACCATAGTATGTTTGTCTTCATGTCATCAAGTAGATGGGAACACTATGAGCATTTTGATGAACAGATAGGCTATCTAGGTCCATTAAAAGTGAAAAAGAAAACCAGAACCATTTTATGAGATAAGATCTCCTGAGGGAATAATGAGCACTTTATTGATCTGTGAGTGATGATAACGATTATTTTCATTTTACCAGCATATTGCCAATCCTTGAACGAGCAAAAGGAAATAGTAAATAAAGTTTGAGTTGTTTATTTGATCTTATGAAAATTTTTCAGTTTAATGTTTACGCTCTATAATTGCATATCATAATGTCACCCAATGTAAACAAAATCTCAATTTTCACTTTTTAATGACCTGGATTATCTAGACAGTCACCTCCAGATATAAAAGGGCATTTTTTGAATATTAATTTTAAAAAACTATGCAGATTCATTTTCTTTTTTGCCTGCATTTTACATCTTCCAACAACACATATTTTAACATTGAAATGGTTCTTTGGACGGTTGAACTCCTTCTTGTTATTTGTGTTATAAACAAGACGTTTAACATATTTTAACTTTTAATAATGCATGCTTATATGTAAAACACTGAGTATTTTATACAGAAAAACATTAACTTAGAGAATTTCAAAGAACAAAATTCTACGGTATTTAAATGACATTTATGCCGGTTAATTTTAGAATATACTTATATACTTATACTGTTGTGCTATTTCATATCTCAGCCGGACTTTATAGAGTTGTACATATGAAAAAACAGGCTTGTGAGTACTCTAAGTACTTTCCTACATGATGAAACATGTAGCCTTATAAAGAGTGTCTCATAATAAATCCAACTTTTTTGCCAGCAACACCAAATCAATGTACTACAAATATTTTATATATATATAGCAGAATGGGAA
>VCCN01000738.1:2499851-2509990 GCA_006491835.1 Architeuthis dux | reverse complement strand
TAACGGCTACCGGTAATACGATCTGGATGCATTTCGTTACAAGATCCCAAACATGTGGGGAGCGAATTCAGTCGCTTGTAGATTTCTAGTATGAACTATATCTGTGGACATAAGATGCTATTTTGTGTTGAGGCTAGGAGAGCCTAAAAAGAATAAAATTGGATTTTAGGGCAAAAGGAAAGCCCTGTGAGGACATGGATCATGGAAGAAAATCTAGGAGGTTTGTTTTAGCATGGGCACAGAGAAAGGTCTTGCGCTTTGTAGTAGCAAATGTACAGATATAGTTGTGGAAGAAAAAATTGTTTTAAAATATGTTTAGGATGAAAGAAAGTGATATAAGAAAGGTGGAAAAGGATACATAAAAAAGGGGGAAAGTTGAAAAGGATTAGTCTGTACTGATTTTTGTTTGACCAACTTTTTTCCGAACCCGATTTTATTTTTGTGGCAAATTGATCACGGGTGAGAGAGAGGGAGACAGACAGACAGACAGACATACAGACAGAGACAGAGACAGAGAGAGAGACAGATGCTGGATAAATATCCACGGGTGTATATTTTATAAAATGGGATGGTGAGGTATGTTGGATATTTGAGGTCATAGATTTCACCCCCACAGGTGTTGAAAGTAAACAAGGATAACGACGGAGACTCCAAACTGCAAGGTGTCAGGAACCGGAAGACAGACCAGGGTTGAAAAGTCATAAACAGGATGTTGACTGAATTTGCAGGTGGTGGCTGGAAAATCAGCGTGGGCGTTCTAGCCTGATAAAAGCGACACAGAGGCCCTCGAAAAAGGCAGAGAGACGCCGGACGCGCCCAGAGAAACATACCACCCAGGCCTTGGAAAACGCAAGACCAATGTCCCTGTTAAGAACAGTCTGTCGACTCTCATTGTCTCTCTCTCCCTCTCTTCATTCTCCGCCACGACACAATGTATCTTATGAAATAAAAAATATATCCTCATATTTTTATAAATAAGTTTTACACTAGGTTCAGGATTTTCTTCTCGCGGACCAAGATGGCTATACAGCACTGAGAACCCTTGCTACGCCATTGGGTCTTTGTCAAGACCGAACCCACGGGCAATTGGAAGTTGCACCCTGATGCTACCAGGAAAATGTTGCCATATTTTGCAGCAGCAGGGCACAACCTCGGTGCAAGATCTGCATACTTGTACTTGCAACAAATGGAAGAGCTCGCAGCAACCCATCCTGAAGTGTACAGAAAATTCATAAATAGTTTCCATGTGATTAGACGTAGTGATCGCAACTGGGCTGGCTTACCAACAGATTTAGTAATAGAGCAGGTATCATGTGAATTATCAAGATATCTGGGGGGGGGGGCTAACGCGTGGGAGAGAGAGGCATGAGGTTCAGCGGGTGGTGTAGACTTTATCAATGCCAGAATGTCATGTGCAGAAATAAAGTTTGCACTGTAAGAACTAACAGACATTCTATACAACACAAGTGGCCAGCACCGGGAGGCGACCCCAGCACGATTAGAGCCGGATTCAAAGGACACTTTGAAAGGTCTTCACAGCATTTCAAGTTGTGTACCTGGTGACAAAAAGGTAAATGCTGATACGGCAAAAAGCATAAGAGAGACCACCATTTCTTCAATGGCCGGGGAAAATGTTCATGAATTCAATTTTCATAGGAAAAACCCTGGGTCGAAAACTTCTCTCAGCAAAGACAGAACAGTCCAGACTGATCCATATCTTTTATTCTTTGCGTCGTAGCCACCGATGAATCAGCATCACCACTAAAATAGGCAGAATACTTTGAATATGAACTGTGCGGCCATCCACCAGCACTTTTTGATTCTTCAGGACTACCACGAGAGGCAAACAGACCGGGGTTAACAGATGCAATGTGAGAACTGACTTCACATGTTCAGCCATCAGATCCACAATTTACAGATGTACAGTATGTTTTAGATGGTCGAGCACTATTACAATGGATACCCTGGCAAAGAGGAAGCACATTTAAACAGATCTGTCTTCACTATTGCAAATATGTGTTAACCAGACATAAGCAAGCATGCACTGTGTTTAATGGATATGAAGATGGTGTCTCCATTAAAGATGCTATTCACCGCAGACGAGCAGGTGTTGTTGATGTCTACGTTTCGTTAACTCTTAAACTGGTGATAAAATTAAATAAAGGAGAAATTCCTTGTAAACAAAGAGAACAAACAGATGTTCATTAACTTGCTTGAGAAGTCTTTGGAAGCAGCAGAGTGTACGGTTGTCCATCCAAGTGGGGATGCACAGATGGTTTGATTGTGAAGACATCCATTGAGTCAACACAGGGAAAAGAGACAGTGTTGATAGTAGATGATACGGATTTGTTGGTGCTATGTTACCATGCTGGAACTGATAGTAAGAACATCTATTTCAGACCGGAACCAAAGGCAAATGCCAAAAAGAAGAGGGTTTAGGATATCATAGAGACAATGGAAGCCTCAGGAGATGTTGTTTGTAACAACATCCTTTTTATTCGTGCTCTTTTAGGTTGCGATTCTACATCAAGAGTTCATGGGATAGGAAAAGCAGCAGTGCTTCGAAAAGTAATGGACAATAAAAACAATTTTGATGACCTAACTGTGAAGCGTTTCAGAGAAAAGGTAGCCAAAAGCTAAAATACGTTGAAACCAAATCATTGCCACCAACAAAAGCAGCCATAAAATTCCGTAGCCTTCGAGTTTACTATCAAGTTCAAGAATGGAAAGGCAGAAACCAGCTAAAACCCGAGGAGTGGCGTGGAAGCTTAAAGATGGTAACCTACAAGACTGACCTGCCAGCAGGTCCTGCAAACCTATTGACAATGAGTAGGTGTAACTGTACAACTGGGTGCAATACAGCAAAATGAAGTTGCAGGAAACATGGCATTGACTGTTCATATTTATGTGGTGACTGCAAAGGCATCCACTGCACAAACTCAACAGAGCCAGATCTTGAGGACGATGAACTTGCAAATTATTAGCGCTTGGCAACACATGTCATACAGATTTAGGAACATTTACTCATACTGATAGAAATTATTAGTCTTTTGTTAGAGTGCTACTAAGGAATGAAATTAAGTCTCTTTTAGTGTACAATGTACAGTACAACAACATCTCATTCCAAAGGTTCACAAGAACAGATCATTTAAGTACAATGACTTAATGGTAAGAGTACCCCAGGTCTAATAAAAAATAATGCAAAAAGAGGTTAACCGACATATTCATTTGAGAATTTAAAAGCATGTGTAAGGACACAAAGATTATTTAAATCGGACAAATACCCGAGTTATGTGTATTTTAAGGAATATGGGTCACGCATTAGGCGTGTTAATGTACATATTAAAAAATAAGCTGAAAAAAAGAGTTTTCACTTTATGACTTCAATTAGCATTATGTGGAGAGTCTATAGGTTGCACTAGATAAATAGCAGATCATATTGGCAAAAGGACAAATAAACCGGCCAAAAAGATGAAAGTTCTGCCAAAATATCTTGAGAAATGTCCCTGAGAGGTTATATCTTTCACCTCTAAATTTTATAAAGGGTAAAAATTGCAAAAAATGAGGCATGAAAAACTAAAAGTTGGTTTTATACGATTTAGTTTGAAATTATGGAAGATGAAGTTACAAAATCTTTGGTTCAACGAGGGGGACCAATATTGGCGGCCATCTTTTAAATTTTCCACCAACTTGATCGCAGTAAAACTTTTATTTTTTTATGCAGCAGATATTCTTCAGTAATATTTCATTGGGGAACCTTAGTAAGCAATTTGTTTGAGGTTTAACCATATTTTGACTGGACTATTGTGTTTTTATCAGAAATAAAGAAACTCTATTTTTAGAGGTGACACAACATTGCTTATGTCACTAGATGCTATAAACAGCAGTGTCAATATTCCTCTTTTCTCTCTCTTCCATGGAACAGTGTGACGGGATGAAAAATAAACTGTTTTGAGTTACTTTCAATTTGTTCCAAATAATACCTTTGCATTCTTTCACCCTTCTACAAACAAAATAAAAAAGAACTTGCATTTGACACCCAACAAAAATGAACAATTCTTCACAGCCTGCCTCGAGATGATCTTCTGAAGTGACCTCAGATTTGCAGATGACATTGTCCTTTTTGCTGAGAACATTTATGATCTCAAAATAATGCTAGACGAACTGAATGAAGAAAGCAAGAAAGTTGGTCCTCAAATGAACTTCAGTAAAATAAAGGTCATGTACAACAAACATGTTGTGGACAAAGACACAACGATAAAAATCGAAAACGGAGAGCTGAAGAATGTGGACCACTACATCTACCTAGGAAAATGAAATCCTCAAAAGAAGAAGAAAACAGGTGAATAATCACTCTAGGTTGGCAAGCTTTCGGAAGAGCAATCTCAACCTTCAAGAACGAGAAAATCCCATTAGTCCTAAAAAGAAGGGTATACAACCAATGCATCCTCCCGATAGTCATCTACGAAGCTGAAACATGGAACCTAACCAAAAGATTGGCTCTCAAACTGAGAACCATGCAACATGCACAAGAGAGAATCATGCTCAACATCACATGGAGAGATCACAAGACAACACAGTATATTAGAGAAAAAGACGGGTCAGCGATATCATAGAATCCATTAGAAAACTCATATGGCAATATGCTGGTTATGATGCAAGAATGTCAGACAACCACTGGACTCACAACGTGAACCCCCAGAGATCATATGCGTAACTGTGGCCGGCAAAGGATAAGATGGCGTGATGAACTAGACACGTTCAGAAAGTATTGGCTCCGCGACGCCCATGATAGAGGGGTCTGGCAAATCTTGGGGAAGGTCTATGTCCAACGATGGACACTAAAAGGCTGATGCTGATAATGATTCTTCTCATCCTTCAAATGCGTGGTCCCCATAAAAGAAACCTTAATGAACGCACAGAAAAATCGTCATTAGACTATCAAAGAAACCTAGTTAACAGCCTTCAAGGGAAGTAACAACATGCTTTTAAGCCTCACTTCCATACAACGGACTGAAAGTAACGGTCCAGTTTACGATACAGTTACATTGTAAATAGAACACCCCCTCATAAAACATGTTTTTCTAAAAACTAATAACTTCTAGGAAGATTAAAAGCACAAAGAATTACTGGCGAAACAAATGTCCGACCACATCTGGAGAGAGAAAGGCGACTTTCTTCCTCTCTGGGAGGAAGTCCAGATTATTGACAGAGAACGATGTTGGAAGCAGAGAAAAATCAAAGAAGCAGATCACATCAGAATGTCGACTAATGCATATGGTCCCCATAAAAAAACCTTGATGAACGCACAGAAGATTTCTGATAAAAATTATGCCTTTTAAAAGATATAATTTTCTATTTTATTAACTTTAGATATACTTATTATTGACATTATGCTATGAACCCAGTAACAGATAAAACCTTTTAATCTAAGTTACCAGAATAAAAGAAATGAGCAAAAATAAAGATTTCACTCAGCTTCCGGAATATTCCTGACACAAACTGTCTCTTAATATTCAAATTGAGAATATGTTATCACTAAGAAATGAGAATGGCAATCATCTTGAAAGGCTGAGTATGTAAAGAGTTTCTGAAAGATTGGAATATTTCAGGAAAAAGAACAAGAAATTTAATCATAAATCGACAGATAGTAAAACTTAAGTGTAAATTAAACTTAAATTTGATGCATTATCTTAATTATAACAAGAACTAGCATTCCAAGGGAAATTATGAATCACCGCCACCTATATATGCTTCTTTTTATCTCGTAAATTAAACAGTCCAAAAAAAGTCCAAATTTTCAAAAAACAATTGAGAATGCTACTGGACACAAACAGGGATCAATTTGGCATAAGCTTACATTGTAAATTGAACCCCCAACAAAAACATATTTGGGGGGCTAATTTTCAACAAAAAAACCAAAACATTGAGGGGAGTGTGTGTGCAAAATTTCAAGTTTCTACTATGAACGGTTAGGACTGGGCGAAGTCTGGATACATAGATACATATAAATGTCAGAACACATGAACGACCTAAACCCAGTAACTGTTGTGGGTAACAGTGATTAATATCTGAACTTCACATCACTGAACTTTTGGAATAAATTCAGAAACATTTGGGAAATTCTTATTTGGTTTGAGAAAGAGTAAGGCTTACACAGCATATATAGATTTACTCTTTATTTATTTAGCGTTACTGATTGCTTAAAAGAATTAACAATGTTTCCATTATTTCATTTCAGTTTAAACACAAATGTTATAAAGCTTTATGGTGTTTTTTTAATGCGAGTAAATGTTTTGAACAATATCAAATATCTCCTGATCAATCCACAATCGGTGAGACTAATCGCTGAACGGAGAGGATTTGCCGAACAGAGCCAAACGGAGCCCGATGGAGACACATAATGTACCGATGGGAGTCTTATTTTGGGTTTCTGATTAAAATTACACCTTTTTAAAGATATACAGTAAACTATAATGAACCTCGGTATAATTTCAGCTTTAACGAACGCGTGGATCCATCCGAACTGATTTTGAATTTACTGAACAAAGTTCAATAAATGTGGCGACCCCGTGGACACTTTCTTATTATTTACCGAACGAAGTTCGATAAATGCAGTGAAGACGTGGGACATAACAAACCTTGTTCGTTAAATCCTGCAAACTACCGAAGTTACTACTTATTTACCAAACATGGGGCAACCATCAGGTATACCGAACTTTCGGCTTTAACGACCACCCCTTCCCCCAATTAGTCCGTCATAGCGAGGGTTTACTGTATTCTTCTATTTTGAAAACTTTACATAGGCTGTGATGACGGCCCGGGCTACACAAGGGAGCAAATACCTCGAGTTACCTCCCTTACCACAACCCATAAGATGGAAGTGAGTTCCCGGTCATGCGGTCAAATAAAGAGAATCACACGAAGTGGAGGGACGGGCTTCTCTCCGACGGTGATCAGTAAACACCACATTTGTCTTTGTTCCTTCTGCTTTATCTTCCTTTTCAGTGAGATTCCCACGAGCTGGGAGACACTATATTTTGGCGAGGGGGGGCGAGATCCGTTTCTAAAACACAATGGAATAATCACCTCAACACACGATGGCTAATGTCCTGCCTCCGTTTCCACCATTTCAGATACACAACGGAGAAAGCACAACCGGCGTCAGATGGCGAAAATGGATCGAACAGTTCGAGAATCTGCTGTGTGCTATGGACGTAGAAAACGAAAAAAGAAAACGGGCCATGTTTCTCCACTACGTCGGTGACGAAATTTTTGAGATCGTCGATAGCCTCACAATGAAGACAAAGGAGCAACTCATGTGGTGGATGGGGTACAAATACCAGCGGACTACCAAAAACTGAAACGTTCGCTGGCGGCATATTTTACTCCGCGGAAAAACATGTGCTATGAGGTTTTCAAATTTAGACAAGTGATCCAGACAGCTTCGGAAAACCTAGACGGGTATCACACACGAGTTAGAAAAGAAGTTAAAACTGTCCAAGAAGCGCCTAGCTGAAATTGAAAAACAATTAGACGAAACACAAAACCAGTCAGACTCTAACACGAAAATAGACTCAACACATACACCGGCGGTGGAAACGGAAACCAAGACAACAAGAGAGACGCAAAACAATAACTGCACACACGCAGAACCGTACGAAAAATACACAACACCGGTCGGAATAAAACACACGCCAAACAATAACTACACACACGCAGAACCGTTGGACCCGGGTGATTACAAAACAAGAAAAAAACCGTTAGACCTGTGTGATTACAAAACAAGAAAAAAACCGTTAGACCTGTGTGATTACAAAACAAACAAATACAAAAAATGGGGAAGGGTGTACGCATGGAAATAAAATAAACGCGTCCCCCACAAAGACGTACCATGCACGTCAACCTACACAAAAAACACAGAACACAGCCCACAACATAAAAAGAAGGACCTCACATTACCTTAATGAAGAGGGAAGTGGTGTGATGTCGGCCCTGGAGCAAATAGCTCGAGTTACCTCCCTTTGTCCAGCAGTGGACATATAACGGCTGATGATGATGATGATGATATATCGTTGGAAAGAGAATCTCCTCGGCGTTCCGACGGTGTATCTTGTCAATTTGTATCTATTGGGTTTACAAAGATACAGCCCAAAACGCGAAGCTAAGTATTCAGCATTTTACGAGAAAACTTCAAATCCACAGTCCAAAGTCTATGGATCATAGAATTAATTTTTGCTTAGATTTTGGACTGTGGGTTTGAGGTTTTCTTCGTAAAATGATGAATACTTAACTTCACGTTTTGAGCTGAAACCTTTAGTTTCAGCTCAAAACGTGAAGTTAAATATCTTTGTAAACCCAATAGATACAAATTGACAAGATACACCGTCGGAACGCCGAGGAGATTCTCTTTCCAACGATATATCATCATCATCATCATCAGCCGTTATATGTCCACTGCTGGACAAAGGCCTTTCCCATCTCCTTCCATGACGATTTATGTGCTAACCTCTGCCCGGCAAACCTTTCTATCTCGTCCCTCCATCTTGTGTCTGGTTTTTTCCTACTTCGTTTACTGTCCCATGAGCACCAATCGGTTAATCTTTTCCCCCATCTACTGTCATCTCTCCTTGCTAGGTGGCCAGCCCATCTCCATGCTGCTTAATTAGTTGTATAATATCCTTCACTAGTCCTCTCTGATCCATGTTGATCTTTTTCTATCTCTAGGGATACCTAGTATTGCTCTTTCCATGGCTCTCTGTGCTATTCTGAGTTGGTTTTCAGCTCGTTTGGTTAATTTCCATGTTTCGCATCCATAAGTCATGGCTAGTATTATGCGGCCATTGTATACTTTACGCTTTAGGCACATTGGCAAGGTGCTCTTATGTGTCGTTTTATTTCGCAGTCATGATCTTTCTCTAGCTTTATTACCTGACGTAGGTATATGCCAATATGCCATATATATCCAACGAGATATATATATCCTTCATGAATTAAATCCACACTTTTGCCGATAAAGTATACCTGGAATTTCCTTGTAGAATCCTGAAATACCTTGATTTTTGAATTCCTCATGTCTGAAAACCATGATTTAGCCTTTTAAAGTACTCAGATATGTCAACTGGGAGACGAGATATGAAATTCTGTCTTGTTTGGTATGCGCTGGCGGCCATTTTGCTTTATTCAAATGAGGTAGTTCTTCCCAACTTTTTTCTTGTGAACATCTTTTCTGAAAGAGGACATCCTAAGGAACATTTTGGTACCCTAAATGTGGAATAATGGCGGGTGGGTCTGCACGGTAGGCCCTGCTGGCCCCCTGCCTATAACTTTTGGTGAGTTTTGTCGGCCTTGTGCTGCGATTTACTGAGCCGAGAGGATTTTGCCAGACAGTCAGATGTGGCCAGATGAAGCCAAACGGGGGTGAGACTAATCGCTGAACGGAGATGATTTACCAAGGCAAATTGGGGTTTCTTATGCCTTTTAAAAGATATAATCTCCTATTTTATTAACTTATATACTTTCGTGAGTTATCGACATTATGCTAAGATTTGCTGAACAAAGAGGATTTACCGAGAGGAGATACACAAATTGATGAACTATCATATTCTCGCACACGTGGAAAATCTTTGACTCCCTATTTTTAAAAATGTAATAAAAAATGTTTTAACTTATTCTTTAGCTTTTTCGTGTTTGTTGCTAGAGAGAAAAAAAGCCTACATTTTCATTTGACTGTTTTTAAGTCAATGTTTGATTCTATCGGAAAAAGATTACCAAATGGAGAGGATTTGCCAGACGGAGATACATAATGTACCAATGGGAGTCTTATTTGAGGTTTCTGATTAAAATTACACCCTTTGAAAGATATTGTTAAGGTCGTATGCCTTAATCTTAATCTTAGTGGTCTTATATTTATCGTAGATTTTACTGCTATGTTGGGTAATATTTGGCTCAACGGTGGGGACTAAGAATCCCATCTTTATAGAAGAAAGTGGAGAAAGACAAAATATAATAATAAACAATATACATTTTATTTTGCAATAACAAATTAGTAAAGGAAATGTTAGTAAGTCAACGGTCTGAATTTTAATAATGTTTGAAAAACATATATACAAGAATAGTTCCATGAATGAAGTGATCAT
>VCCN01000738.1:2443234-2467088 GCA_006491835.1 Architeuthis dux | reverse complement strand
AGCCAATTTTGAACACTAAAGTTCATTATGTAACATTTCACAGCATTTTGTGTTATCGTCACATACAAACATTTTGTACATTTCGTCTTTGAGTTCATAGATACAACTTAATACACGACCCCTCGACAGCCAACGAACTTCAGTGTGGAAAAGGAGCGTTTTATGTTTAGAACCCATTTCCTCACCTTTTTTAAAACACACACAATTTAAGAGGTCTACTTTTAATAGAATTTACCATCTGTATACTGTACAATGCTTCATTCATGACATTTTTTATGTTATCCTCAATATCTTCAGACACATCTGTCATATGCCTGGCTATGGTATTATCAGATAACAGGATTTTATTAATTTGATTTTCATATTCTGGGCCAAACCTTATTTGTACAATTGCTTTGCAAGTGGGTAGAATTAAAGATTCTGCAATTGTGTGTGGTTTCATTTCTTTTGCAATAAGTTCAGCTATTTTATAACTGCTTTCTTGTATTTTATCTGAAACTGAACTTTTTAATGAAATTGAAATTGTTTGTTTTTTTTAGATTTTAACAAATCTAAAATAGGCAGAAGACTTATTAAGATTATTGTGTCTTGTAGAAAAGCCTAGAATGGACCATGCTTTCATTTGATAATTTTCCATCACATATAATGCACTTTGGACTCTGTTCATTTTCATCTCCACACCAAGTAAAACCCATCGCTAAATAAATTCCACTATATAATCAACATTTCTTCGATCTTTTTTGGTCTAGACCAGACACGTTTGCACTTGATGATCCTGTATCGGCCGGATTTAGGATTTGGCTGTTCTCACTATTTGTTTCTGTCTTTACTCTTGGTAAGAAACTTATCCATTTGAGGGCAATTACTTGGTCAAGTTTTATTTAAGCTTCAAGATAGAAGTACTTTAGAATCCAGCAAAAATAAACACTTAGTAACCTTGTAAGAATAATGATTATTGACAGAAAATAAATTTTCCCACCATGTGATAAATGGCAAATTTATATTTGAAGACATGTTCGCAACATGTCGCTTTTAATTACTTTTATACTTGCATTATATATTTAAAAATAACCATATGTTAAAATGAATAATGAAATAACTGTATAACAATGAAGAATAATAATTGTCAAAATATAAAAGAATTACAAAACTATTCTGTAACCAAAAATGCTTCACTCATAGTTAAAAGTTGATGTCGTCTTCTTAAATTGTATTTCTTTTGTGTCTTTTATTAATTCCATAACTCAGAACAACCGTTACACAAGATGGCTTCCTTCCAATAATGCCTCAACATCAGTCTCCCTATATCTACACATTATACCCATGCCAACAGAGTTATGTCCCTTGCATAACTGTTAAGTTCCTCACTGATTACACCACCGTCAAGGAACATTATATATATCTCTCTCCAAAACTCTTCTTGTCAATTTTGTTATTTAAATTTAAAATCTTGCATGTCCCTAACTACTCTCTGCAACACCCTGGTTAAAAAGCACTGGCTTAGCCTATTAAAGATTATTAATTATTTATGATATCCTTTTTTAAAGTTCTGAAACACATGTAAATAGTCAGTAAACATCAGAATGTCTTACAACTATCTTACATTAATTTCTCCATTAACTTAAATTAAGAACAATTATAAATATCATAAAACAGACCAAATGCAGTTACAGAAATGCCCTAGGTTACGAACAAGTTCTGTATAGTGCATATCTAGCATCAGTTAGACAAATGTTTGTTTTAGTATATAGCATATATTTAACTTTCTATGCATAAAAACCATTAAAGAAACAATAATAATACAGTAATAATAATAATAATATTTTTATTATTAATTTTGATTAGTTTTTACCTTCATCTTAATTTTTAGTTGCTTTTTATCACAACTTTGATTCAAACTATTATTCTATGGCAATGAGTAAACAGCGCGATCAGAAATAAACAGTAACAGTGTTTACTCATTGCCGTAGAATGATGGCCCAAGTCAAAGTTGTGAAAAAAATTAAGATGCAGTTAAAAACTAGTCAAAATTAATAATAAAAATATTGTGCCGGTTTTGTTCATCTGGTTCTGGGACCTGTGTCCAGACACTTCACCGAATAATGTTTCACTGATACAGTTTTATTTGCTAACTTATCAAATAACTGTCAATCATCAACTACAACATATTGATGTCTTGCCAATAATAGAAGTAATCAATTAAGCTTTGACTTTGAAACAGTCCCATTCTACTTAATAATTAATGAAAATTTGTTTTTTTGCTTCTTTATAGAAAAATTTGGGCTTTTTTCTTTCTAGAAAAACAAAATTTTTACATTTTAATTAATTACATTTTTAAAATAGGGTGTCGATCAGCAAAAGAAGACCAAAGTAAAATTAAAAAATAACATAAAATTTACTTTAAATCAACATATTTAAGTTTATAATTTTTTGCAATATGAATATTTTGAGACAATAAACATGCAGATTCAAAAGTAAAAACAGCCTTTAAAAAAATTTCCTTCTGACTAAAAACGTTTTCGGCAAGACGTCAGTCAGTGAAACATCATTTCGGCAAAGCGTCTGCATGAAACGGCTGTCGGGAAACGTTATTCGGCAAAAAAGTCTTAGAACCAATGAACCATTAAACTAAACTAAACTGTACTATACAATTAATTAAATCAAGCTTTGAAAAGCATCCACCAAGTTTTTCAATTTTATTACAATAATAATAATGTAACCACAAAGAATGTGTGTGTTCATGAAGAAAACAATTAAAATGCAATAAATAAATAACATTTAATTTTAAAACAGGAACAGATAAGAAACTTTTTTCAGCTAACACCGGCATAAGTTTTAAATATATATATTCCCATATAAAAATTATTTGTGTAAACAATATAAACGCGGTACCATAAGAATTTGCATTAGAACATTTAGCTCAAAATCCGCACAGATTTTAAAATTTTACCACTGAATGTAGCTGATGCCAGACACAGATGGTGAAGAATTGGGGTAGGAAGAATTCAGGCGGTATCGTATGGTGCCATGGTCTCCAGTTAAACGAGAATTTAAGTAGGTCCAAGGTCTCCAGGTAGATTTGTGGATATCCAAATCTCACAAAAGGCGACCCCAGATTTGATCGCGCTGAAGCTGGGGTCAGAATAACTTGACCTTATGACTCCTGGGTTAATGAAAAACACGTGTTTAACACACACACACACACGCATTTCTTTGCCAATATTAAGAGCACCAAGACTTCACCATGCAGTCTCGCAAATCAATCTTCAAGGCAGCGCATGGATTTCTCCTCCTCCAAATCATGACACAAAGTCCTAAGACAAGCTACAAACTGGCAAAGGCGAATTACGGTAATAGAAAAGAGTTTTCACCTTTATCTCAAACTTTTGTGCTCTAGTTCAATTCATCTTGAACTAGAATAGCCACTCCAATAAGCTTCATGAACTTATTCCTTCCTTGTAGTTATCGAGTGATTGGGTGTTCAAATGCTGCCTATGTTATTTACAATGTTTTTACCATTTATGCCTAAATCACGGCCTTATCATATTTACAGTTTTCTACGTTCAAGCTTAAACGTTATGTATGTCGATTTACAATGTTAACCGTTTATATGTATTTGTGTATTTTGCCTAATTTGTGGCTTTATTATTATATTGCAGTTTTCACATTGTACTGAACATAAAGTTGTACCAAAAACGTTGTACTAAGTGTTGTACTAAGAAAGTTGTACTAACACATAATAAAGATTGTTTATGTACACCAGTAAGAAGCGTTAAACCGTTTCCTTCACATACGAGCCGGGCTGTAGTTACTCTGAAGATGCATTTTATTATGAACCACTGACTGTAACTCAATTTTTAAAAAATGTCAGTTTGTTCATAAGTCAGATATTCATAACTTAGGACTCCCTGTATTTCATTTATTATTCCATGTGAAAGTATAAAATATTGCAAACAAAAAAACTCTTCTTTTTGTACACACACACACACGTTTTGAAACAAGTAAAAGAGAGTAACTTAAATATATTATTTACTGCAATCATTATTAATTTTTGACTCATATTTCTTTCATCTTAATTTTAGTTGCTTTTCATCAAAACTAATCAGACACTCAGTCTCCAGCCATTAGTAAATATTTGAAATATAGATTAAGTTATCGCTGCATCTCAAATTTTGCATCCTTCTTGCCTCAGGAAGCCTGTCTTCAAAATGAAAGAAATACTAGTCAAAAATTAATAACGGCTGACAATGCTTCATCTAATAAAAAATTCAAGATAATTCATTTAGTCTTGTAATCTAAGGATAAATCAATATTAGTCATATTTCTATAACTCTTACATTGGAGACAAAAAATTAACTTTTGAAGCATAAATGTTTATCAACTTATAAGATTAGTGAAGATTTTCACTCTTACAGCTTTAATTATTTTATTTGCTGCTCTTAAAAGATCTGTATTCCTTGTTTTATCATACACTGAATAATTTTAACAGAAGATAGAGCAAATCTATCAAATTTATCATCCTTTAACTGAGCTGTCGTAAGCTTAGTTAAAGGATGATAACCATTTTGAGGCAGATACATGTCAATTGTAACAAATGACTTAACATATCAAAGCTTTATATATAACTTGAATTTTCAACATTATACAAAGAATGCAAGATCATTTTATAATATGAATTAAAATGAAAGTAATATAAACAGCAAGAATGTTTGATAAAGAGGAATGGAAAACTCTTAGCACTTGATAACATAGCCATCTGTTGTTTGTGAGTCACAAAAATTATTAAATACAATTTAGAGGCAATTTTTTCTAAAGAGAATACAATATGGATTGCCACCCTGGAAGGCTGTCAAATGGGACCAACCTGTCAAAATAACCTGTCAGAGCATTAACACGAGTTCTCTCCCTTGCACTTTCAAAAAGGTGGATGAGAATTAATTCCCTATTAGAAATTATAGTCAGGCAGCAGCTGTTCTAAAAATGAGCTTACTTTGCAAAATTTGCCAACTCTGGTTTCTCAATTTTACTTTGATGTGTACATGTCAATTAACTGAATTCAACTTGTTGCCATATTTGTACTTTAGTTTTTCTTCATATACCGAAGCTCTAAGGTTTGCATAGTAATGCCATCAAACTATACCAAAATGACGTAAGTGAAATTGATATGTTTTATTTTTTATTTAATTTTAATATATATTATATATATTTTGTTCACTAAATTCTGTTGAATGCTAGTCTATTCATTTTAGAACATACTAGCATGGATCCTTAGGTTGGTGGGGAAAAAAATAACTTTTTGTACACCCAGGGAGCATCTATTATCAGTATAGTCCTGGCACTGTGATAGAGCCTCATAGGAATTTTTGAGTTGACTAATGAAACCAATTGGACATGCTAGAGGGACCTCCAGTGAGTAGGAATATCTTGGGTAGACATTCCAGATCAGTTGCAAAAGAATTTATGATGGCAGATTTTTTGCTGTGTTGCCCTAGTCAGAAAAGAAATTATTTCATAAAATATGGGCATATTGTATATCATTGGAAAGGAAATTTCATGCTGAGTAAAGTTTACATAAGAACCATATGCCTCAAAGTCATTTCAAGCTATCTATAATCAAGTGTCATAACCCCTTGTTTTAAAATGAAATGCCTATGTGGACTGATAGCTATAACATAGGGGAGATAATTGTTGACAGATCCACTCTAAAATTTAATTACTTCTTCTGTAGCCTATTGCACACCACATTCACAAAATTACATTGAAATTCATTGAGAACATTTAGAGATATTGTGTGGTTGCCGACAGTTAGCTAGGACTTAGGGGGGATAATCATGCATGGATCCGCTCAAAGATTTCCTGATTTCTATTGCCCAATCTGCCACAAAATTTCATTGTAATTCATTGAGAACTTTTGGAGATATCATTTGTACAGACAGAGAAGTTTTAAAGATATTTTGTGGTGTGTACATATAGCTACAATGTAGGGGAAGTAATTATGCATGGATCCACTCCAAAATGCCTTTTCACAAAATATCATTGAAATTCATTGTGAACTTTTAGAGATATTGTGTGGACAAACAGAGGACTTTTGGAGATATTTTGTGGTTGCGGAGAGTTAGCTAGGCCATAGGGGAAATAATTGTGCATGGACCAGTGTGGACAGACAGATGGAAAGAACAGTATAAAAATTTCAGATCAGAGTGTTTTATTTAGTCCTGGCTGTTCTTTGTATCCAAAAGTTTCAAATGAATTTCAATGAAATTTGTGGAGAGTAGGCAATAAGTTAGAAAATTTAAATTTGGTGAAATAAATGTGTTTTTATTGAATATTTTTGTATATACCATATTTTTGTATTCTAAAGAGCGAAAGTCACAGGAGATGATTCATAGAAACTATGAAGAAGTATCTGCAATCTTTCATTTTTATTAATTTTATTAATTTTCCCGAGAACTGATGATCCAAACAACTTCAAACTCGACAGTGTACTGCCTTGTGTGCTGACTAATATATCCGGCAAATGTTATCTTCATATGATGGTCAGTTGTTGAGTAATTGTGGTGCATTCCCCCCACACACACACACACAAAGAGATTTCTTCAATTGTAGTGAGATTGTGAGAAAAAGGGATTTTCAAAGTTGGCAACAACTTTTATTTTATCCATTTAGATGTAAATAACTGGAAAAACATGAGAAACATGAGAAACAAGAGTTGGCAAAATGTGTAAAGTAGGTTACAACTGCCGCCTGACTATATTCCTCTATTCATAAATTATTTGTTGAATTCCAACACACATATAAATTCTACCATTGTATGGTCCAAGTAAAGCTAGTTTGACTACAATCGACCAATAAATAATAAAGTTATTACCAATTTCCAATAGGGAGTTTCTTTTCACCCACCCTGTATACAGAGGGGAGGAAAGGAGTGGTGAGAGTGTTTCAGTATGTCAGCCTGTCAGTCAGTCAGTGATGGTCATTGGTACTAGAGATGCTCATGCATCTAAAAACTGATATTCTTTATAATAATTTACCAATACAGAATTTCTTTCTCTTCATGATACTGTAAACAATAAATTTTGATTTTTCGTTTGTGCAATATAAAAGAAAATAAATGAAAATAGTAAGATGCTTTAAACTGTTTTTACTTAATAATTCAAATACTTTATTCAAATTTGATATTTTCTTCTTAATACTATGTAGAAATTTGTTTGTAATGCCGGGCCATCGGAATGAAATTCATATTGTGGGAGTGAGGCTGCGAGAAGCGGGAAAAGAGTTATTAGACCACGCCCTTTAGACCGCTGGAAAACACCCCTATTATAAGTGCTCTATTTAATTGATGGATATATGATGATATTCAGATAACTAATTGATAAATATAATTATGAACAAAATGCTTCTATGGGAATTTCAATTATGACGTTGAGAATCAAAGATAACTAAGTCAAGGTTTTTTTCTTTGTTTTATCAAATTGAAATCGAGACTTGGGATAGGTCTATTATACACCTATGAACTAGAAAAAAAATAATTGAAGGGGATAATAGGTTTATTTACTTTTTCTGTAATCTTAAAGC
Source organism: Architeuthis dux (assembly GCA_006491835.1). Classification (NCBI taxonomy): domain Eukaryota; kingdom Metazoa; phylum Mollusca; class Cephalopoda; order Oegopsida; family Architeuthidae; genus Architeuthis; species Architeuthis dux. The sequence goes on along the minus strand of VCCN01000738.1, from coordinate 2,459,513 downwards.
TAGCCTTTTGCAGTATTTTTTGCAAAAATAAGGAACATATATTAGCAAATTATTCGTTCCGATGACCCTGGTAATATAAATAACAATTGTTTATGTCTGTAGTAACTTTTTAGAAATCTGTTCTCTTAAAAAGTGAAAGATGAAATTATAAATTTCTGTTAAAAAAGTCTCCAAATCTACTTACCTTCATTTAAGGCTCCATTGGAAAGTTTTGGGGAATGTAATTTTGGATGATGGTTATTTGATTTAATGGTCAATGTGTGGGAAAAATGTGTTATGCATGTAATTGCAGCTATATTGCATGTAAAATATAAAAAGTATTACCACCTATATTTAAGGTGGGTGTGTTCCTTTTTAAACATTGATGCTTTTATATACACTGATATGTGATAATTATAAAGACATTTATTAGTTGAGAATCTACATTTGCCCAGCGCCGGTGTGAACGACTGCTAAACGAGTGAATAAAGAAACGAGCTCCATGCGGAGATCGAACCCGCATCCACCTTGGAAGCAACCTTATAGGAGTTTTTTAATCCAACACTTTACTGGCTTCTCTATGCTCACATCCGTATTTAGGCACGAATATAATGTGGTTCTCTATGTTGACAGTATGAAATCAAATGAAATCATCATTTGATTTCACATGATATTTACAAATATACGTATAAATCGAGAAATACACATCTAAGTTCATGTCACTTGAGATAAAACAAAATTTACATTCATTTTTGACTTCCTTACAATATATAGATATTTACACTACATGGAAGACATTTTTGTCATGTGATCATGCTTAATGTAATATCAATTCAAAATTACTGTTAATCTAAGGAATGTGCATTAATTTTTTAATAAAGTTTTTCATTCTGTTTAGTATGTTTGAAGCGCTATTTATTTAACTCAAAAAAATTTATTAAAAATCTAATTGCTCTTTTGAGATCTATGTGAAATCCAGTTTAAAGAATTTTTGTTTTAAATGATGCCAATACTGCTTTTCCATGTAGAGTCGAAAGAACCATAACTTTTTACAAAATTAATCTTTTACGGGGAAATTTTCTTTTCTTATATTGTGATTTATCAATTTTTTAAACTTGAACATCAGCATTTAGTTATTATTAATTTTATTAAGGAAGGTATTGCATTTTAGAAAGCTCTATTCACTATTCACTGTTCTCCTCTGTGATAAAATTTTTTTAAAAAGAACAGGAGATTTATTAAAAATAAAAAGTATATAGTACTTTCAATGAAAAAGCATCAATATAAAATATTCACTTTTGATTTGGCATTCCCTCATAAAATGGAATTAGATATGCCAGGGATTCTGTACCTGGTGATACATATAATTGTATTGTATCATTGTATTTATACAAATTTCACATTTCTGAGAGATAGATGGTATGTTAGACTGGTACTTGGGATAAAGGTTTTGGATTATGATAAATGCTTCCCGATGACTGTCATCAGAGAGTTTCTGTTGCTGCTATTTTGTGTAATGTTTGGTGTGTAGAAGACCCTGGCCACAATTGTGGTATCACTTGGGTAGTTGACAGTCTGTCCCAATGACATCACCTCTGCTTTGGTTGAGGATTGCTGTACTGGGAAATGTAAATTTATTTCTGAAAGTTTACAAAAAAAGGAGGCTTTTAGAAATTATTAATATACAGAAAAACAAACTTATCAATGCCATATTTTTTTCTGTTCGTCTCTTGTCAACATTCTTGCACACACACACACACGTATTTATGTATGGATGGATTCATAGATAGATATAGTTATAAAAAAGATAGTGAGTTACAAAATGTATAGTTTTGATACCTTCAAAAAGATTTTATAAACTACCTGAAATCTTTGCTTATTTTAAATCCTCAGAGAAAATAAACACTCTTTGATAAACTACTCAGCGCATACCTCTGCCAACGCCATTGTCAGGGGGAGTAATTGTACTTAGATCAGTAGCCTATTGTCCACCCTTCCACGAAATGTCATTGGAATTCACTGAGAACCTTAAGAGATATCATGTGGACAAAAATGAAATTTCGGCAATATTATGTATTTTGAACATATAACTACGACGTAGGGGAGGTAATTGCACATGGATTCACTCCATTTCTTTAATTGGTTCTTCAATAGCCTATTGTCCAACCCTCCACAAAATTCCATTGAAATTCATTGAAAACTTTAGGAGATATTATGTGGACAGTCATGAGCGTATACATAAATGAATTGAAAAAAAAAACGGAAAATATCTCTCAATCCCCCTAAAATGCGTGGATGCATAATTTAACCACCCCTTCTTTACCACATTGCCCACCCTTCCACAAAATTTAATTGACATCCATTCTGTACTTTCGGATATATCGTGTGGATAGACAAATTGACATAACCAAATACATATACCTCTTTTCAACTTTGTTGATAGAGGTAAAAAAATTCTCTCTACAATTTACGCGGGTATTAGATAAAGATCAAATTCATAGAAACTAAACACCCAACCACACAGACAAATACATATAGAATTTTGAACACATATTCACAATCAGGTGCACAATACTCAATAATCTATTTATTACAGAAACAGAAAAATTTATTTTTTTAAAAAGTAATCAAACAGTAATTTTTCAAATAATATGAAAGAATTATTGGGAAGAATCTTTGTTGATGAAATTGTTAACCAAAAGGTTGTCATCTTACATGCAAGTATAGAATGCATTACATGTCTGTCTCTGTCAAGACATAACCTGTATATTTTTCTTCCAGCAGCAGCAGCAAGAGAGAGAAGCAACTTTGTTTTAGGCACACCACTTTGTGGTGCATGGCATATTCACATATTCTTCGAACTACACAGAAGCAGTCTCCCTGCCCCAATCCATCTGAGCTGTTTCAAATAGCAAACAGCAGCAGTCAAATGTTCACAAACCCTTTGTTTGAGTGGGTTTTTTTGTTTGGTTTTTCTTTTTAATGCACTGAAACAATCCGTTTGGGTTCAGTAGTACACGAACACTTCAATAGAAGGTGGATTTGAAGTTGTCTTCTTCACTGAACACACACACATACACAAAGCTATTGATTAACTTTTACCAGAACTGGCATATTTAAATAAAACCCAGTCATGGCAGCCAATAGCAAAGGGTTGATATGACGAAACTATTCACATGAGTTTAATCAGTAAATGAGTAACTTAAACCTTTCTACACAATAAAAATCGTTTTGTCATTTTTTTTTATCTATTTATACTAAAAATAATTTCTTTCCATTAAGTAAATTTGATAACAGTGCTCTTTAAATCAAATATACACACCACCATTAAAATACAAATTATGTGCATGTATCACAATTATGTTATGTATGTAGAAAGTAGAACAATAAATAATTATAAAATATCTTATGGCAATTAATATTTGTGAAATATGATTAGGTTCAAGGTTTTGCTGCTAATATATGTTTCATCTAATCTAAAAAATTTGAGACTTGAGATAAACTATGTACAATGGGCTTTTTCTTCAGATTTCTTCAACAATAAAAATAATTTTAGTTGCCATCTTGTCAGGGAAGGAAATTTGTAATGACTGACATTTAAGGAAAAGATTGTATGAATTTTAAACATTTAAAATCAAATATTTAACAAACCTTATTTTATTTGCATGTATAAGATGTATTTTAAAGAGACAAGAATTAGGACTTATAAAAGAACTATTAATTTAAATGAACCATTAGCAAATTTAGCAATATATTTTCAAGCTGGAAATATCTTCTACAATTTTATTAAGTCAAGTAACATTAGTTTATTTATTAAAAAACCTATCCCATTTCAGATTTTTAAAAAATATTTGGTGAATCCAGTTAGCAACCACCCTTAAAAGCAAAAGGGAAAAAAAAGAAAATATTTTATCAATATCATGATCTTTACTCAATGCTTTCTAATTTTTAAATGATTTTTATAACTTCAAATTAAAGTGAGAGTGTTGGATTGTTAATAAAGTACAAAAAATATAATGATTAAGAGGAAGAATATATTACACATTTTCCCCCATTACATCTTGTTCAAATTGTCATGACAAAATGACTCCTAATAATGACACCATTAATTTTTCTTTTTTCCAACTACAATAAACAGGAATATTTGATACTGATCATAAAATATTTTTTTTTTAATAACAATTTGTTCCACTTGTGAAAATTAACAATTTCTGCGATCAAAAATGGAGTCTAACAGCTGAAAGTACAAAATATTTTCTCCATAAACTAGGAAGACATTTTTGTATTAAGAGAATAGGTTTGCATATGCAGTTTAAGAAATTTTTACACACTCACTCTCTCTCTCTTTCTTTCTCTCCCTCCCTCTCCCTTACCTGGTGATTCATTAAATTTGTTTCTCCTTTATCATGGATTTGATTAGCACAGATATCATGGAGAAAGCACCAGGGGATGTAATTCTGTTCCCACAATTTTGATCTGCAAGGACTTGGCATCTTTAAAAAAAATGAGGGAATAAAAGGAAAATCCTTCTTGTTGATAATTTAGAGACTGCATTAATTGTTAACATCAGTTAATATTTTATGAAACAATCAAGATAAAGCTGAATACATGTGTTTTTTTCCACAGGAGAATATACCCAAAATTAAAGAGTGTAGAACATTGAAATAACACTTATAGAAATGTTTTTTATTAAATGTTTTTCACTTTCCTGTGTGGCACTGTTTAAGAAGAATTAAAGTCAACATTGGTCCTGAATATCAAACAGATATCAAAATATTTCTATAACAGGAGAGGATAAATTATGTTTCAGATTCAATACTTTAAACAAGTCTAAATAATCATAAATAATGTTATTCAACTATAAAAGATGAAGAAAAAAAGATTTAAATCCTACATAAATGTTTTTTTGAACTCTGAGAAAAAAACATTTTCATTATTCCATTTATTATTTGGACTAGTATCCTCATCACAAAAGTTTTGCCAGATATGGTCTTCATCCTTCCTCAGGTTTATGTGGCATCTAGTAGTCTTTGAGTGCTACCTAGTACCCTTTTCCACTTTCTTAGTAAGAATAGTTCACAGACAAGCATCATAGTTTCATTCTCACAAAAAGAAACTTCTGAAGCCAGACTGAAAAAAATCTGACCTTTAACCTGAAAAATTTCTTATATAAACATATTAGGCTTTCTCAGATTTGTGAATTGTTCTTATTGAGAGATGGAAAAATACTCAGCAACACTCAAGGACCACCGGATCCAACATATACCTGAGAAAAATAACATATCAGCTGAGACATTGTAATGGAAACAACAAAGATGAGGACAATAGTCCAAATAGGTGCCATTTCAAAGTGTCATTGAATCTTTTAAGTAAATGTTTAAATGTTTAGCCCTCTAGCTTCATTGGTGCAGCCTATATGCCCGACACATAGATAGATAGATAGCCAGCTAGCCAGACTCACTTAAAAACTGAAGAAACCTATGTTGATAATTTTGGTTGACAGTTTCTAATATTAAAATGAATTTACAAGAACCTTTAATGCTGTATTTTATGAATGCAATCAAATAAATACTTACCATCCGTAGTTCAATCACACTGCTTATTTTTAGCTGAGAAAGACAAGCTGATCTTTTCGGCTGATTGGGAAACTTGTCTGCAGAATGAGATTCCCTGTTGGGTTGGTTTATATGTGCACTTATTTTGTCTGAATGTGACTTGCTTATATTGACAGCAGTTGGACAAGATAATCACTACTTTGAAGGATGTATCATGGATTTTCTATCTTTGACAATCAATGTTCCCTTTAATCTTTAGTAGTCAGTGTGCACAATAATCTTATGTTGTACAAATTTTTTGCTGTGATGAAACTTAATGCACACTGAAAGCATGTTCAACTGTAATCTTGAAATTGTTTCAAGATAATTTTGGCATAGCCTGTCACGGCTAATAAAACTGTATTGGCATGTTTTAATATGGTTGCATTTTATAAAGTAATGTATTTTATTGTATACTTTGAATTATTTTGTTCAGTTTGTTGTTCCATTAAATAAAACATCAATGAGTATTTCTTATTTTATGTGATGCAATATCAAAATATATTAATAACAATAACACCCATCAACTCACAGATTATTATTATTAAATTTGCTGTAAATGGTTAAATCAAAACTACTTTATTTAACTAACCTTTTGTGTGTACATTAATTTCCTTTGTGTGATGGCTTCAAAATGTGTGTGCACACAACTTAGAAGGGACTATGTTGACAATCACTTTAATTACATTTGAGTCTTTAGTTTCTTTGTCAATCATTTCTCTATTCTTAGATCTGCTGTTTCATCAATCTTTTTTAAGATATACAATGTAAAAAGGTTGATCTATCTTTTGCATTTCTTATATCATATTGTCATATTATAATACAGTCTTATATCTTACTGTACTTTTAAAATTAACATTTTCAATGGCTTTGTCTATTGCGCTTGGAATAGATATTTATGTTCCTTTTCCATCTCTCTCAGAAAACCCAATCTGGAAATTCTGGTTGATGGTCAGTGACATTTTTTTATAATCACTTTAACTTTGAATATTTTCACAAGTTTTTAGTTATGCATACTGCAACATCAACTATCAAAAAGCAATTTTATTGAATGTACAAAGAGATTTAGTATCTAATGTTTATGCAGTGTAGAGTTTCCTTGTCTCCTTAAGAATGCTAGATAAATGGGGAAGTGACAGAAACTCCTTGTTGCATTATGATGACTTGTACTTGTTCTTAGAGTTAGACTGTTACTTCTAAATTTGTATCTGCAACAATGTCTCCCAGGTAAGTGCCTGGACATTTGTCTTCCTCAACATAGTGGATGAGTTCTATGCACTGATGCACAATACTGAGTAGTACACAAACATTCCCCTGCATTTGATCTTCCTTTGCTTTTTTAAAATTAATCTGAAATTAAGAAAATAGGATTAATTGTATTTTTTCTTTCCTCTCCAATCAATTAAATAAATAAAGCCTCAATGCATTAACCAATATGAATCTCTTTTGGATGTTGTTATTTTAATATTAATATATCTGTTTTTATAATAAAGTTTTTGATTTTTGTAGCTATTATACCAACATTATTGTGAATTTTGCACATTTGTAAATATGTTTGCTACTTTTAAAATTGATTTTAATTAATGTTTTTGCTAAAAAAATTTACAAATACAAAAAAGCTTTTCCCTGTAGTGTCATTCACTATTGTGAATGCCTTGAAAATATAATGAATTTTTTTGTCAAATTGAATTTTTAAATTAATAATCCATTAAAGAGCCACAATTTGAAGAAATTGAAAAATTAACAATAATTTGGATTTAGATATTGAAGAATTAAATGGTTGGTTGCATAATACAAATTATTATAACTTTGAAGGAGTTTTTTTCATAAATTAAATGACATGATTTTCGTATTTTAATAGTCAAAATCTATACTTATCACAAAACGAATAGAAGGAAAGAATCTATACATATAAAAGCTAAATATGTAAAGGAATATGTCTGTATGGTTCTATGATGTTTGGTTGTCTGTAGTGTCTGCTAGCTAAGATATCCTACAACTCATAATGGATTGGTCCACATGAGATACATTGATACAGCTAAAAACAGTAAAAGGGTTGTTGATAAAAATGGGATATGCTGTTTCCATAGCAACAACGATTACTGTCCAAAGTTTATAGACAAAATGTGTCAATGGAATGCTGAAAGAGACGGCCTGCTTTCTCCTACTTTTCGGCTTCTTTTGATGTAGCCTACACATTGAAAAAGCAATTGGAAGGGGGAAGCTCTTGTTAGATTCTTGGAGACTTTTCTATCCAAAAACTCGCAAAAATGACCAAAAGCAAATACTCTCAGCACACACCAAAAAACAAAGAAAGTCAAAATGGCTCAAAATTTAAATATGGCCAAACCAAAAAGTTCATGGCTAAATGCTTTTTAAAAAGGCTTGATTTGTCAAATTTGGCCATCAACTTTATTTTATAATGAAATAATTTATATTTTTAATAAAATAAGTTTCTTTCTATGACTTTTTTTCATACTGCACAATATCAGTAGTGACTTTTCTTAACTTGAGACTTTCAAAAAACTTAAAATTAGGATACTTGAATTAATATAAACAAAAATTACCTAATAAAAATCGCTTTTTGCTCCTTATTACCAATCCATGCATAAATAATCCCATCATTTTTGACGTGTATATGCTATTCCTTATAATGTTTGCTAAGGAAATTGGTGTGCTTACCATTCTCATAAATTGGAAAGATTAATAATTTGTTTAGAGTATTAGAGACACATTTTATTGATAGTAGTCATTACGATAGAAGAATATTTTACTTGTATATCAAAGGATTAATAATTACTTAAAAGAGTAACTAAATCTCTCTGATATACATATACAAATCTGTGTATGTATTTTGTCTTAGTAAACCTAGCAATAAAAAAACACTGCATTTATTCCTATGACTTTTGTTACATGACAAACAAAAACAAAACATTACTAAATCTACTTACCTTTGTTTTTGGATATAGTAAAGTTCAGACCCAAATGAAAGTTATATAATTATCACTATTCATGAAAATGTGAATGCAATAAGGTTTGATTTTTTTTTAATGGTAGGGGACAAAAGCAGCTATCCTAGTGAGTGTGTTGTATGTGCAATGGCTACTATTATTATTCTTAAGGACACTACATCCCACTTTATTTGATCTTCATACAGTTTCATAGTTTTTCTATTTGAATTTTTGTATATATATATATAAATACATAAATACACATATAAATTCAAAAGTTATCAAAAAATAACTATTTCTTTAAAAAAAATTAATTTTCCCAAAATGCAATTCTGCATTTGCCTTATTTATCCATTGTGCCTGCTTTCTTCTTTCTATTCATACTAAACAATGCTGGACAGTTTTGGATTATTACGTACAATGAATGTTTTACATGTTGCAGAGCAAGTAAGCAAAGTTTACTTATAACGGAATTTCAGTGCGAAGCAAAATGTTAAAAAGAGAAAAAACCTTTTTGAAAATTGCATTTGTTTTACTTATGGTTGTAGATATTAATGAGTGTTTTTTGTGATCCATTTTAAGGGTCCTTTTATTTGTCTTTCATTTGAAATACTTGGAATATAAAACATTATTTTGAGTATTATAGAAAATATTTGAGTATTTAAATACTTCTAATACATTACATATTCTTAATATATGTTAATGTAAATACATATTTACAGAAGTTATACACTCTTCTTATCCGACTAATTCATCCTATAAAATAGTTATTAATGAAGAACAATGGTGTACTTTTTAAAACTTTGTGTACATACAAATACATTATCCTATAGAATCACTTAAAAAAATTAGAATATCTCAGTAAAAGTAAGATTGATAGCAGTTGAAAAAAATATTAGTGAGGAACTGGAGGTAAGGGTCTTGGATTACGATAAATATTTCCTGCTGACTGCTGACTTATATCAGAAGAGTTACTATCCTCTGTCACAGAGTCTTTGTTGTCAGTATTTTGTGTAAGGTTTGGTGTGTAAAAGCCCCTGGCTACAATCGTTGTATCACTTGGGTAGTTGACAGTCTGTCCCAATGGCCTCATCTCTGTTTCTTGTGTTGGCTGCCCACTTTGTTTTCGAGCATTGCAGTACTGGGAAGTGTATACATCTGAAAAAAGTAAGTAGTATGAACTTATTATAATTTTTTTAAATATCAGGAATAGAAACAAAGTTTTATGTTAGTTTACTTTCGAATTCATCATATAATAAAATGAATCAATAAACTCCTTCATTTTGTCCATTTAATTTCATTGTTATCATAGATTAAAATTCATCTAAAGTATTTTATTTTCATTACAATTTTTCAAAATGTGTGAAAGCAATAATGTTTTTTATAAATTCTAAATATCAAAAGATCTTAAGAATGTAATTATTTATTAATAATGTGTATTTTATATTTTAAGAATGTGAAAATTCTTTACTTTCATCAGAAACTTTGATAAGATTTTCAACAATTAAAGAATTCTGTAAACATTATTTCTTTGTTGGTTTAAATACTTATTGTTTTTATACGATTATAAAAATTAACATATGTGCAACGATTATATATTTAGAGTGGTCTATTTTAAAGTATATTCTTTTATTTAAATTGAAGTAATCATTTAAGTTTACCAAATTCTAATTCATGTAAGAGCATTTGAAAATGTTTTTGTTATGAGTTAATGTTCTTTGTCTAATATTTCATACGAGCTTGTAATTAACAAGGGACATAACTACTTATTAGTACAGATTGTATATTTTCTTTTTCATTGATTTTTGTATAAGATTGTTGTACAAGATTTTCTTTTGCAAAATGTTATAACTTGATTATGGAATCTATATTAGCACTTATATGAAAACTTTGTTACCTGAGCCAAACAATTCCCAAAAAGAAAACATTTACAATCTTTAAAGTATGTATATGTGAAGTACCCTTCCTGTTTTGCAGTATTTTTCTTTTCAAATTCTGATGTTTCTTCTTCTTGTAAATGATTGCAGCTTTTAATTTTTACAATACTTGTTTAAATTATATCCAAAGAATTCATATTGTTAAAGTTAATAGTTCCAGCAAAAAAGTGAACAAAGTCATTTTTCTTCAGTTACTGAAGGGAGGAATCCACATCTGAATTAGTGGAATATAAATTATTACTGTTTTCAATTTGACAGGGAAGGCAACATTAATGAGATGTCTAAATAAATATGATGTATGAATTGGGAAATTGGCTACTAGAGAATTATGCAGTGCATAATGTCAGCAGAAGAGCGGAATATAACGGCGACTGTTGACAAAACATGTTTTAAAAGCCAATCATAAACAATTTAAAGAGTAATTTTACAAAGAATTAAAGTTAAAAGTATTCTACAGTGTTTTATTTTTTTTATTCAAATATATTACCAACCTGTGGTTTCTTGCACCTGTGTCCTGCTTCCTGAGTCTCTATTATCCCTGCTTTCACGAGGAATCATTTTTGGAGACAGTTGGTTGTGATATTCAGAACTGATTTCATGTGATTTATTTTTAACACTTCCAAGTGACACTGACTCTCCCTGGATTTGATTCTGATAATTAAAAAGAAATCAACAAAAATCTTTATGATTTTCATAAGATATGAATTCATTATGTGTCAAAATATTTCTATTTAGTCATATTACTATTAATACACTAATAAGACATGAAGTAAAATTTAAATGAACTTGACTAGTTTTTCTTTTCATCATATTTTTGTTGCTTTTTTATCACAATGCTCAGGTTGTTTTACATTCCATGACTGTTAAGCAGGCAGCAAGGATCAGAAATAAAGAATAAGATTCTGACAAGACTTGAACAACTTAAGAACATTACATTTACTTTAAATTTACAAACAATATGATATAGAGAAAATTGGATGTGGAAGAATGTAACTAAATAACTAAAATTTGAATGATATCTGCTGGTAGATTTGCATAGCCTAATCAGTAAGGCACTGTCCATGTCAGATGGGCTCCCAATGATAAAAGATGCAAATTCAAGTCTTGTCAGAAGCTAATTCTTTTTTTCTGATCATTGCTGCATGCTTAACAGTCGAGAATACAAAACAATCTGAGAGTTGCTATAAATAAAACCAACAAAAATAAACAGAAAAGAAAACATAGTAAAATATTAATAGTGGCAGTGCTCCATCTAATTTAGACAGTTTGAAAGGAACTTGATATATTTTAGAAAAAGATAATATAATGAGAAAATTAATAATAATTTTAATAAGTAAGTTAGATTAGAGACATTGCAATTATTATTTAAAAATTTAGGATGACATCAACAGTATAAAAATGCTTAACAATGATATTTGAGGTTTCCCTATTCAGGAATAAAAAATGGACCTATGAAAAGATTTATGTACAGTAAGAAAATGTTCAATTTGACAAAAGCATGAGGTTACACATTATAAAAAAACTTTCTAATCAAAACTCAAAAATTAAATCACATTTCAATTAGAAAATTACAAAAACAAACAGCTAAAACAAACATATTTTTAATGTAATATTAGATGAAAAAATAATAGTTCTAAATAAAAACTTATATAGAAAAGTAATAAGTATAGTATCAAAAGCATCTTTTATTTTCAAAGGAAATATGCTTTTATATACTTTAAACAAATAAAAATGTTGGAAGTTTCAATAATCTTTCAGTACAAAATTATAGAGGTTCATGGCTGAATATGGTAAGAAATCAAAATGATTACTTACCTGTGGTTGCATCTCAGAAGTAGACTGTCCCTGTGGTAGAGAAGCTGATCTTTTCTGTTGAGTGGGAAACTTGTCTACCGAATGGGATTCTCTGCTGGGCTGGCTTACATGTGCACTTCTTATTTTGTCTGAATGTGTTTTGCTTACATTGACAGTAGTTGGCCAAGATATTCCCTGCTTAGAAGGACACATCAAATGTCTCTGTTCACTCATATATCTGCCACTTGCTGCAACATTTGCTGCACCCATGATTGATGGGTTCACTGCATGGGCATAGGCTACATTTCTCTGGTCATTACACCGAATGATACACACTGAGATTGAAGCCGTAATGATCACTGCTACAGTCACTGCTACAACCGTAATAATAATCACTGATGTCAGATCAACTTTATCTTCAGTCAGTGTGTGAACAGCACTTAGCATTTCTGATGTTTTGTTGCTTACAGTCAGTGTGAAAAACATACTAGTTGTTGCTGATAGAACTGGGCTACCACTATCCTTCACAACAAACACTAGCTCATACGAGCCAGCATCTTGTTGGCTAAGCACCCGATTGAAACCTAACAAACCAGTGTACTGGTTCATGCTGAATATCTGCTTGTCATTGCCTCTGATTATTTCATATTTTAGAAATGCATTCTCTTGACTATCTCCATCAGCTGCCTTTAGATAAGTGACGTTCTTTGAATGATGCCGGTAATATACAACATCCATGTTATAAGGATTAACACTGGGAAATGTAAAATATGGAGCATTATCATTTTTATCAGTCACTTCAACAATAACTTTCACTGTATTATTCAGAGATGGTATTCCGTTGTCTTTCACAAATACTTGAAACTTGTAAATGTTTTGAAACTCATGATCCAGTGACATAATGGCTGAAATCATGCCATCATCTTTGATTTTGAAAGGTAAAAACTGTTTGTTATTCGTCAGCAGAGAATAGGTGAGTTTACCTCCAAGTCCCAGGTCTGGGTCTGTTGCATTGATGAAGCCAACAGAAAATCTGGACTTCCGATTCTCTTCAATGAAGAATTTAAATGTCTCCATAGAGAACTGTGGCCTTACATCATTGACATCGGTCACTTTGATAGAGAACTTACTCTTACTTTGCAGTGGAGGAGATCCTTTATCTTGACAGCTGATGATAATTTCATGCTTTGCCTCTGTTTCTCTATCCAATGCTTTTTTCACAATTACTTGGTATTTCTTAGTGTCCAGACTTTGCAGTTTAAATTTATCATAATGGAGATCACAGGTCACTTCTCCATTTTGTCCAACATCATGATCGGTCACTTTTACATATGCAATTGAACTGCCAACTTTGATTCCTTCAGAAACTGATGTTGAATCTTTTCCTGAGGCAGACAAGAATTTTAGATGAATTGTTGGAGGATTATTTTGTTGATTTATAACATTAACAACAACTATTGCAAGAGATTCCAGAGGTGGCTTTCCTCCATCTCTAGCTTTAACATACAAATTATATGTCAAAATATTACCTAATGTAAATTTTTTCTCTAAAAAAATCTGCCCAGTTTGTTCATTCAGTTTAAAGTGATTTTTAGCAACATCAGATGTTTTTGTACTGAAATGATAAGTGACTCTTCCATTTTTGCCAGAATCTAAATCTGTGGCTGATAAAGTTGCAATGGAAGAAGTTTCACTTGGTTTATTTTTTATAGAAACATTATAAACATTTTGGGAGAAAACTGGAATATTATCATTGATGTCTGTAACTGAGATATGGATAAGTAAAATACTCTGTTTGGGTGGTGATCCTCCATCTCTAGCAATTAATTCAATCAGGTAGGAATCTTTCACTTCTCTATCAAGTTCATCCTTTAAGACTATACTCAAATCTGATGTTCCATCCACATTTTTGATAACAAACAGTGCAAATGCTTCTTTGTTGACTTTTTTCAGTTGGTATGTAATTTTAGAATTAATAGCTCCCACATCTTTGTCTATGGCATTGGGAATTAGTACTTTTGTTCCCTTCTTGTCATTTTCCTCAAACTCAATAGTAACTTGCTTTTCAGGAAATTCAGGTTGATGGTCATTCACATCCTCAATTATTACTTTGATTTCCAGTATTCTGCTTATTGTACTTTCCCTTTGAACAGCAACATCAACCATTACAAAACATTCCTTGTTGAATGTACACAGGGACTCAGCATCCAATGTTTGTGCAGTGTAGAGTTTTCCTGTCTTTTTAGAAATACGGAACAATGGAGAGCTGCTTGTACCATCTTGTTCCATAAGACTGAATGTGATTAAATTGTGATCTTGGATTGCCACATCATCCATGACATTAGAATCAGCAGCAATATCTCCCAAATATGTACCTGGGCTTTTCCCTTCTTGGACTTTAAATGTCAAATCAATACAGTAAGAAAAATGTACCATACTGATGAAAACACATATTGTTGTCCACATGTTTCAGGTTGGGAATATGATTTTCATAAAACCGTTATATATCTGAAATGTAGAACCAAATTCTATCTTATTATTGAAATACATTTGTTTATAATAGAATATTAGAACAATTGTGTATTCTTCTTCAAATATCAACCACCCAAAGAGTTTTGAAAATTGATGATTATTGTTACAGTATGATACAACTTTGACTGAATCCTTCTTCACAATATTTAAAATATTTCTAATGAAACCTTGTCCCCATACATACAAAATGATATTTATTCATATCAGGTTAATTCTGACAATTCAGATACTAATAGCGTAATTTTTAGAAATATATTACCATATCAAAATTATAGATTTTTTTCTTTTCAGCCTGGTAACATTGAAAGTAATTGTTTTTTAATATAGTTCATTGAATTAAAGGAATTTTGTGATGAAACATTTTAAGTATAATTCAGTTTTCAATTTACTATTCAATAATTATTTCTGGTTTACTGTACATCATTTTTGCATTGTTTTTAGAACAAAATTTAAGTTTGTAGACTCTCTAATCTTCTTCAGGTGTATTTTGCATGTGGTAACCTTCAAGGAATCTTATTTCATCTAGTGAGTTATATTGTTCTCATCTTTTGCTTTTTATTGTTACTATACAACCTTCAGGGAATCTTTTATTTCATCTAGTGAGTTATATTGTTGTCATTTTTTGCTTTTTATTATGTCTGGCATTCTTCTTATGTAACAATAGTCTGGTGGATAAACCAGACTATTGTTGTATGTGATACAAAGTTCATCTCATTTCCTGAAATTCTGAGTTAAATCCCAGGTGTGTGAGAGTCCACTGGCTCAGTGAAGGAGCAGTGTTAAGATTGACTGAAAAAAAGGGCTGTAATTTTGAATCCTTAGGTAGAATGCTAAATGTGAGATAAAACAAGGGATGAGGACAACATATGTCCCTGGATGAAATAAAGTGATCCATTCAAAATTCATGAAGGTTACTTGATGAAACATATCACTGAAGAAGACAAGAGGGTACATGTCAAACACAGTGATAAAAACAACAAATATAGGAATTCTAGTCCAGAGGCATAGAAAGATGGGGGGACGAGAGGGGGTAGTTGCCCCTGGGCACAGGTATGGAGGGGCACAAGATTTATTATTATTTGTTAATTAATAATTATGCCCTCCCCTAGGATATAGGGCAACTGTCCCTGCGCACTGTCTTTGCCCCAGGTGCTGAGCACCCTTGCTACACCACTGTGCTAATCTGAAAGAATTGTTACATAGTAACTATGCTTCAACTCAGAAATTTGGACAGAATCTACTGCTTTGTGGTTAGACATCTAACTTTCTTTCAATTTTACTTAACCTTGTGTAATTAATATATATCTCTATTTGTAGAAATTTTAATATATTAAGCCTTGCAAGCATAAACATTGGATTCATGATAATAATAATAATGATGATAATCTGATTATATTTATACTGTAAAGTGATTGCAAAAATAAATCTGGAAACCTAAAAGGTTGTGATTCACATATAAAGGATCTCTAAAAAAATAATGGCACATTTTTAA
>VCCN01000738.1:2335978-2347672 GCA_006491835.1 Architeuthis dux | reverse complement strand
AATTTTAGGTGAATTGTTGGAGCATTATTTTGTTGATTAATTACGTTTACTGAAACCTTTGCAAGTGAACTTAATGGTGGGTTGCCTCCATCTTTGGATTCTACATATAAATTATGTGTTAGCATATTACTTAATGTGAACTTTTTCTCTAAGAAAATCTGCCCAGTTTGTTCATTTAATTTAAAATGACTTTTAGCAACATCAGATGTTTTTGTACTGAAATGATAAGTGACTCTTCCATTTTTGCCAGAATCTAAATCTGTGGCAGATAAAGTTGCAATGGAAGAAGTTTCACTTGGTTTATTTTTGATAGAAACATTGTAGACATTTTGGGAGAACACTGGTGTGTTATCATTGATATCCATCACAGAGATATGTACAAGTAATATGGTTTTCTTGTAGGGAGACCCCCCATCTTTGGCAATCACTTGTAACTTGTAAGTGTCCCTAACTTCTCTATCAAGCATTTTTTCCAATTCTATACTCAGATCAGATGTACCATCCACTTTTTTAGCGACTGACATCTTGAAAGGCTCGTCTTTGGTTTTTTTCAATTGATAGGAAATGAGAGAATTCATAGCTCCAAAATCTTTGTCTTTTGCATTTGGAATAGACTTTCTTATTCCAATTCTGTCACCCTCAGAAAATTCAATATTAACTTGTTTGTCAGGAAATTCTGGTTGATGGTCATTTACATCCTGAATTATTACTTTTACTTCTAATATTTTCATAATTCTTTTAGATTTCTGAACTGCAACATCAACCATTACAAAACATTCTTTGTTAAATGTACACAGAGACTCAGCATCCAATGTTTGTGCAGTGTAGAGTTTTCCTGTCTTTTTAGAAATACGGAATAATGGAGAGCTGCTTGTACCATCCTGTTCCATGAGACTGAATGTGATTAAATTGTGATCTTGGATTGCCACATCATCCATGACATTAGAATCAGCAGCAATGTCTCCAAGGTATGTGTCAGGACTTTTCCCTTCTTCTATTTTGAATGTTAGGTCTACACCTTGACAGTTGTGTAGAAGAAACAACAGGATACATATTTGACATTGCATATTTCTTATCATCAAGTGGAAATTCAATTTATACATCTTAAAGAAAAAAATATTAATGCATCTGAAACAAAAAAAAATTTACTTTCATATATGACAGATATAATATTTATAATTATGTTATAAACACTGCGAAATATTTCTGTACTCATTGTTATTTGAATTCATTTAAATTTGTAACTCATTAAAAGTCTGTGATTTTAAATTAATTTCATGCTGTATTGTTTACTATGTTATATGTTTTAAATAAGCAGAAATTCAATTAATAAGTAGAATTTTCTAAATGAGGATAAACTGGAGTAAATAGAAGGTCAAATATTATTTTACATGGAAATGTACTTCTATTTGAAAAAACTATCTGTGAAAACTGATGAGACAATATTGGCTCTCAAAGTGTAATACTGCAGCCATCTTTATTTAACACTGTTCAACATCTCTCTTCATTTATGGCTAGGATCTGAATTTCGATTCTCTCACAGTAAGTAACCACTGAATTACAGTTTTATTTTATTATATGCATAAAAAGTGGATAAAAAATAATATTAGAAATGAAAACAAAGATTGCAATATATTTTATATAATTAGATAAATGAAATTCTTCGTTTATGATCATTCAACAAAAAAATAGCATATAATATTGGAATGGTGTGACTAGCTGAAATATATCCATCAATACAAATGCTAAGGAGAATACTAGTTATTACAAAAACTTGTATAATAAAGTAAAATATTGCAAACTTCACATTTTATATAATATTTCTAGTATTGCTATAATCCTTATGACAAACAGAAATTTGAGTATTTTGTTTCAAACAAAATTTCATTTCTTCATTATGAAAATCTTCATATTATTGTATTCATGAAAATAGCAAAATAAATAAAGCAATCATAATTATGTACACAGCTTCATAAACATTGAAAATCTTTTGTTTCTGTATATTCAAAAGCATTCACCTAAAAAACCTAGAAAACTGAAAGAACATTTTCAAAAATACTTACTTTTGTTTTTGTATCCACTGAAGGTTGTGCTGAGGTGGAACCTCAATCTGAAGTAAAACCTCCTGCTGCTGTTGTTTTGTATGGGTATAATTCGCAGTCGGGATGCTTGCTTTCTTTGATTGGTGAAAGAAAGGAGTTTGCAGTCCTAGTGAGTGTGTTGTGTGTATAATGGCTGCTACTGTGAGTGATGGCTGCTGTGCTTTGTGGAGAAAACAGAATGACTCCACTTATTACTTGATTTTTAAATGTGAACACATTAAATGATTTATTTATAAAAGGAAGACAAATTAGCTTATGTTCAGCTATAAAAAGGAATATTAATTCAAAAAAGCAAATTTTATTCCCAAAATTCCATCTGCTAAATTAAGTATTCATCTGTTCGATAATTCTATATTTTCTTTCTATCTATAGAAATGATAATTTTTTTTTCTATTAAGAAAGATTGATGAGCATTACACCAAGTGTATATGCATGCACGTGTATATATGTGTACATTTAAGCACTTATTAAGGTGTTCAGTGATTTCCTTATATAAAATTGTATTAATTCAAAATGATTTTGAAAAATTTGATTTCAAGAAAACATTTTTCTGATACATTTTGACAAAATTTATTCACAATTTTAAAAAAAAGTACAATATTTATTATTTTGTTCATTACAAGTTCAGTTCATTGAATATTATAGTCTAAAATTACTTTGTGAAAGACATCAAATCTGGAGTGAGTCTAACCTCCAAATAAAGACATAAAGACTTGATTTTTATGAATACATTGTTATAATCACAATACATAATAAATAAAAACATTTTTCTTTAATTATTAATTTTAAAAAATGCTATTTACAAGTTAATTTTTAACATTAAATAATGAGTTTTCTTGCATTAAAGTTGATGCTTTATGATTTCCAAAACAGTCAGTTATTAATCATTGGTTAAAATACATAGTGAATGGATCCTAACTTGACATGACTTAGTGTTCATTCCTTCAATTAAATGTTTCACATAGAATAACTAGTTTCCTTAAAAATCATCAACAGATAAATTATTACATCAAATTAAATTCAATTTAAATATTTATGCATCATTGAACAGTTATTTAATCAAGTGAATTTGCTCCTCTTTTTTATTAGCAGAGATCAGATTATACATTGCATATGCACTACATCTTTATACATAATTAATAGATATTTTTTATGATATGTGTGAAAATCTTAATGAGGTACAATACAAAAGATGACATGATATTCCAAAAGAATTAGTGAGGAACTGGAGGTAAGGGTCTTGGATTGCGATAAATATTTCCTATTGACTGCTGACTTATATCAGAAGAGTTACTATCCTCTGCGACAGAGTCTTTGTTGTCAGTAGTTTGGGTAATGTTTGGTGTATAGAAGCCCCTGGCCACAATTGTTGTATCACTTGGGTAGTTGACAGTCTGTCCCAATGGCCTCATCTCTGTTTCTTGTGTTGGCTGCCCACTCTGTTTTGATGGAGGATTGCAGTACTGGGAAGTGTATACTTCTGAAAAAGATAGATTAAAAAATAATATGGGATATTCTTCAAGAAAACCATACCATTGCATAGGATCTAAAAAAAAAAGATAATGCATGTATGCACTATCTTTTATTTTAGTGATAACAGCTTTTTCTTATGATTCTTCAAGCAAGTAACTATATGGAAATTTCCTTTAAAAATCTTTCATAAATCGAATTAGAATTATCACTGAAGCAGAACAAGTTTCTGTCCAAGTATATCCAACAATTTCAGTTGTAACTACAAAAATGTTAAAATTGCATGAATTTACCTTAAGCATGTGAATAATTAAAATGATTATAGTATCGAATTTTGTTTGTCTTCTGTGTATATTATTTTGCATAATTTGGAAAACAAACATTTTTATTCTAAATCATTTTACCATTTTTTCATAATAAAATCAAGCATTATTTAGTGATGCATAACTCTTATCTTAACTGAGAATTCCTGAATTATAGTTTTTAAAAAAACAGATAAAATAATTTTTAAAAAGATCAAGATCCATGTTTAAATATTGGCCATCACAAAAATTGACATAATAGGAACAGTTGATTGATAACAGTTCTGAAAACTATTGAGAAAACAGTACCTAAAATATGCAGTATTTACTCTAGACTAGTTGACTAGTTGATTTAATTTAAATTTGCATTTTACCATTATTAACCAGGCAGATATTTGAATACCTAACATCTTAAAATTTTACAAAAGCTTGAATCTCAAACAAAACTTTTAAAGAATATTGTCTATAATTTTAAGAGTCATTATTAGAGTTGTTCAGACTACTGAACTCTTTCTTTGTATTGTTTTTGCTGTTACTATGTCTGATCCACTCTACAGCTTTCTTCAAGTGTACAATTCATAAGAAAAATGAAAGATCTCTTTTTGCTACTTACTTCTGTAGAAAAACGATCTCTCATATTCCTTATGGATTGTACACCTGAAGAAGGCTGTAGAATGGATTGGCTGAAATGTTGTGCTAATGCTAAAAGCAACACAAAGCCCAAACAGCTCTTTAAGAATGTTTAAGAAATGTTCTTATCAAGTATTAAGCTTTCTTGCAATATCCCAAAAAGAACATTTTATTTTAGTGTGAAAAAAAAGTATACAAATTGTATATACAAACACACATCATAACAATCATATTTACACAATATCTAGGGCCTCAAACCTTTGCGGTGGTGTAATAAACATCATAATTCTTCTTAAAATCATTTGCGTCATAAAATCATTTGCATCTACATATTCCAGTAATCTATTCCAAAGTCCTACCACTCTATTGCTAAAAAAGAATTTTCTTATATTCAATCTACTTCTATTTGCTTCTACCGTATATGTGTGACCTCTCAGTCCCTTGTACCCCCTTTAGTAAAAAATACATCAGGGTTTACTTCTTCTAAACCATGCATAATGAGAACTGGATTCTAATAAAAGATACTTTAATAATTTAATCTAAGTTTAAAAAATGCTTCCAATAATAAGGTTTACTTGAATCATTACAAACCCAATTTCAAAAAATCAAAAGCAGAACAATAAGATTTACATACCTGCTGGTTCTCCTTCATTCTGCCCTTGAATTTCCCTTCCATTTTGTACATTGGAATTGTGGGAAATCTTTGGTGATGGTTGATTATGGTATTCAGGAGAACTGACACCATGTGATTTACTTTTTATATTGCTTGGAAGACTTATCTCTTCATGGATGTGTATCTGCTAATCATAGAAAATCATTAATCCATTTTTCTAATATTATCAAATATGAAATTAGCAAATACAATGTTTCTAATATACAAAATATCTCTTAAGAACAAAATTGAATCAAATATATAATATAATGAAATTATTATAATAATCATAATACATAATATGAAGAATTCACATGAAATATATAAAAAGAATATAAAGATAGTATAAAAAATGATAACATGCAAAATGTTATAAATTGTAAGAGAAAAAGAAAAAATGAAATATTCACATGAAATAAGCAATAAAAATAACTATGCAAATAATAATAAATAAATAAAAAGATAGAAAAAATTTCTGTTTGGTTCAGTATTTAAATTGTTTTTGGTTTTTATAATTATTAGAATGTTTTTTCTTTATTAAAAATTAACAAGTACTTACCTCAGATACATTTGTTGATGATGTTTGCTGTTGTGGTAGAGAAGCTGATCTTTTCTGCTGATTGGGAAACTTATCTGCAGGATGGGATTCTCTGCTGGGTTGGTTTAGATGAGCACTTCTTATTTTGTCAGAATGTGTTTTGCTTATATTAACAGCAGTTGGCCAAGATATTCCCTGCTTAGAAGGACACATCAAATGTCTCTGGTCACTCATATATCTGCCATTTGGACCAACACTTGCTGCACCCACAATTGATGGGTTAACTGCATGGGCATAGGCTACATTCCTCTGGTCATTACATCGAATGATACACACTGAGATTGAAGCCGTAATGATCACTGCTACTGTCACTGCTACAACCGTAATAATAATCACTGATGTCAGATCAACTTTATCTTCAGTGAGTGTGTGAACAGCACTTAGCATTTCTGATGTTTTGTTGCTTACAGTCAGTGTGAAAAACATACTAGTTGTTGCTGATAGAACTGGGCTACCACTATCCTTCACAACAAACACTAGCTCATACGAGCCAGCATCTTGTTGGCTAAGCACCCGATTGAAACTTAACAAACCAGTGTACTGGTTCATGCTGAATATCTGCTTGTCATTACCTCTGATTATTTCATATTTTAGAAATGCATTCTCTTGACTATCTCCATCAGCTGCCTTTAAATAAGTGACGTTCTTTGAATGATGCCGGTAATATACAACATCCATGTTATAAGGATTAACACTGGGAAATGTAAAATATGGAGCATTATCATTTTTATCAGTCACTTCAACAATCACTTTCACTGTATTATTCAGAGATGGTATTCCATTGTCTTTCACAAATACTTGAAACTTGTAAATGTTTTGAAACTCATGGTCCAGTGACATAATGGCTGAAATCATGCCATCATCTTTGATTTTAAAAGGTAAAAACTGTTTGTTATTGGTCAGCAGAGAATAGGTGAGTTTACCTCCAAGTCCCAGGTCTGGGTCTGTTGCATTGATGAATCCGACAGAAAATCTGGACTTCCGATTCTCTTCAATAAAGAATTTAAATGTCTCCATAGAGAACTGTGGCCTTACATCATTGACATCGGTCACTTTGATAGAGAACTTACTCTTACTTTGCAGTGGAGGAGATCCTTTATCTTGACAGCTGATGATAATTTCATGCTTTGCCTCTGTTTCTCTATCCAATGCTTTTTTCACAATTACTTGATATTTCTTAGTGTCCAGACTTTGCAGTTTAAATTTATCGTAATGGAGATCACAACTCACTTCTCCATTTTGTCCGACATCATGATCAGTCACTTTTACATATGCAATTGAACTGCCAACTTTGATTCCTTCAGAAACTGATGTTGAATCTTTTCCTGATGCAGACAAGAATTTTAGATGAATTGTTGGAGGATTATTTTGTTGGTTGATTACATTTACTAGAACCATTGCAAGTGAACTTAATGATGGTTTACCTCCATCTTTTGCTTCAACATACAAATTATGTGTTAGCATATTACTTAATGTAAATTTCTTCTCTAAAAAGATCTGTCCAGTTTGTTCATTTAATTTAAAATGATTTTTAGCATTATCAGATGTTTTTGTACTGAAATAATAGGAAACTCTTCCATTTTTGCCAGAATCTAAATCTGTGGCTGATAAAGTTGCAATGGAAGAAGTGTCACTTGGTTTATTTTTGATAGAAACATTGTAGACATTCTGAGAAAATACAGGAATATTGTCATTGACATCGACAATAGTGATATGGATATTTAAAGTACTTTCTTTGGATGGTGATCCTCTATCTTTGGCTATTACTTGAACTACATAGGAATTTTTTTCTTCTCTGTCAAGTCTTTCTTCTAATATGATCATAAGATCAGAAGTTCCATCTATCTTTTTAGATACTGACAAAGTAAAAGGATCAGTTTTAGCCTTTTTTAGTTGATATATTATTTTGGAATTTACAGCCCCAACATCTTTGTCAATAGCATTGGGTACTAATATTTTGGTTCCTACAACATCACCTTCTGAAAATTCAACATTGATTTGCTTATCAGGAAATTCAGGTTGGTGGTCATTCACATCCTTAATTATTACTTTGATTTCTAATATCCTGCTTATTGTATTTTCCCTTTGAACTGCTACATCTATCATGAGAAAACATTCCTTGTTGAATGTACACAATGACTCAGCATCCAATGTTTGTGCAGTGTAGAGTTTTCCTGTCTTTTTAGAAATGCGGAATAATGGAGAGCTGCTTGTACCATCCTGTTCCATAAGACTGAATGTGATTAGATTGTGATCTTGGATTGCCACATCATCCATGACATTAGAATCAGCAGCAATGTCTCCGAGGTAAGTGCCAGGACTTTTCCCTTCTTCCACTTTGAATGTCAGATCAACACAGCAGGAAAAATGTAGTATACAGAAGATGATACCTATTTTAACCAACATGTTTATTGCTATTTATTATGAACTTGGCTTTAGCAAGTTTCTCAAAAAATTTAACGTATCTGAAATGTGAAAGAAAATTTTTTCCTTCAGTTTATAACAAAATTAATGCACAATAGCTGTTATAGAATACGGTTAATTAATAAAAAGAAATATAAAAATGCTATATTCAGTAAAAAATGCTATATTCAGTAAAAAGTGCTATATTCAGTAAAAATGCTATATTCAGTAAAAAATGATATATTCCTAAGTAAAATAAATATTCCTTCAAAATATCAATCTTCTATTAATCTTAATAAATATCTCTTCAAGAGTTAAAAGAAATTAAATATTTAGAAAAACATAAACACATTTCCAAATGCTCTTTAATGCCTATTAGATAAATAATACAACTAATTGATTATGAAAACTCCTGTTCAATATTTGAAAAAAAATATCTGTTTGCATCTGCCAAAGTATAATGCCTGACATTGTATACATGTATACATATGTGTTCGTTTAATGCAGCAGCCATATTTAATCTTGCATCAATATCAAGAAGTTATTTGGGACAAAATAGGGAATATCTTTAAGTTGGATGTATATAAAGATGCTTTAAAATTATTTTGCTAAGATTAATATAAAAATGTCCTCAGCTCATCTACTTAACTTATTTTTCATTTTTTTAATTCATTAAAAAGCAAAAAATAAGAGCAGCATCACAATACACATAACAATGCAACTATTTCAAATAATGATCTCAATCAGTGAGAAATCTGAAATCTTTATCAATCTAAACAAAGATCTTCTCATTCAACAAAGAAAACAAAGGAATGGAAAAGCATTATGACTGTTTCTAAAGCTTAACATTTATGTATATAACTTAGATCATTTATAAAGCATAGATAACATGACAAAAAATTATTAAATCTACTTACCTTAGTTATAGATTGTTTAAAGTTTGTGGTCAGAAGTTTCATTCTATTAAAAATTCCTGGTGAGACTTGTTATTTTGCATGAATATTATCCACACAAAGTGTACTTCCTTTCTTTGGGGGGTATAAGGAAGAAAGCAGCAGTCCTAATGAGTGTGTTGTGTGCTTAATGGCCGCAACAATAAACGATGCCTGCTATGCTATATGCAGTATCAGTACAGAAATAAATGTATTGTGACAAAATTACAAATTTAAAAATAACTTTTTTTAAACATAAATACTTACAAATATCTAAATACATAAAAACATATTAAACAACTAATTTATTTACAAAAAACGTAAATAGAAAAATAAACCTCCCCCCCCTAGAATGCAGTTTTTAACAGAGGTTTTTGTCCATTGTGATCTCCATTTTTCTTTCTATTTTTGTTACGTCAGGTTGGTTTATCACATATTTTGTAAGTAATAACATAATTTTAATAACAGCAAAAAATACAGAGCTTATAATTAAAGATTGCTTGAGAAATAAATTAAATCATCTATTTGTAGAAAATCATGTTTTTCAATACACAGGTTTCTTTACAAAGTATATTTCAAAGAGACATTCATGTGCTGATTTAATATACTATTAATCTAATAATTTAAAAATCTTTTTTTGTAAAACCATTAGTGATACTATATCTTATTAGGAAATGTCCTGTAAAATAATGTACTTAAAATGGCTAAATATCAGTATTTTTTCTACTTTAAAAAATTAACCTTATGTTAATTACGAATTGAACTAATTTGTATTGTAATATAAACATTTTAACACTCAGAATGTTGAATTCAGTCAAGATTAAATTATTTTTATAATTTACTTTTAGGTAAATGAAAATACATTATTTTTAAACTATCAAAATAATCTTTTAATTCTTTAAATTCTCCATTATAATTATACAACTTAGAAATTAAAATTGCATTGAATTGTTTAGTGTTGCTAGAGATTTTAAAACATTCAATGTAGGATTGTTATAAAGTATAATGTATGTAATGGAACAGTACTGTATAAAAGACCAGTGGTACTCTTACAGTGTATAAGAATACTTAATATGATTTCACATCGAAAATAATGATTATTGGGGTACAGGAGGCAAAGGTCTTGGATTGCGGTAAATATTTCCCGTTGATTGTTGACTTATATCAGAAGAGTTACTATCCTCTGTCACAGAGTCTTTGTTGTCAGAGTTATGTGTAATGTTTGGTGTGTAGAAACCCCTAGCCACAATTGTTGTATCACTTGGGTAGTTGACAGTCTGTCCCAATGGCCTCATCTCTGTTTCTTGTGTTGGCTGCCCACTCTGTTTTGATGGAGGATTGCAGTATTGAGAATTGTACACCTCTGAAAAAAGCATAAAGTTCTTCATTTGATATGTCCTTTATTCCATGATTTTTATTTAACATTTTTTCTTAAAACACATGTAAGTAAGTAGGCCAAGGCTAAAAAAACTGTCCATAACATAGATTGTACAGAAATTATGATATGATTTATTTAATATGAAATTAAATATGGAAATTATGAAAATGCTAGTTACATGAAGAATTTTTTTTCAATGTTCAGTAAATTAAGTAGAAATAAGGACGTTTTGTAATTTAGAATCTCCCCAAAAATCTGAGATTATAAAATTGTAGTGGTACTAAAAGAAAACAAATTATGGAATATACACATGTGCAAAATAGATAAGTTAATGCAGAGTGCTAGGAAAATTTTCTTATAATAAAAACTATCACATAAGAAGTAAACAAGAAGGGTGTAACTTAATAAAGAGGTTCTATGATTAGAATATTAATATATCTAATAATTTGTTATTCTAAGAGTTTAGCAAATGAAAAAGCATACATTTTGAATTTTAGATGATATTTTCAAGGAGGATTAAATATCCGCTATATATTATTCTAACTGAAATACTTGATATTATAGAAGAAAATATAATAGTATTTATTATATGTTTTTAGGAATTTCTCATGAGTAAAAAAACAAATAACATAAATGCTGAAATATAGAATCAGGAGTTGAAAACAGGACATGATTTACCATCTATAATTTTTAAAAGAGTCAGTATCATTCCAAGAATTTTTCAGTAGTACAATCACTCTTTGCAACCTCCTTACTAGAGTTGGTCCTTAATGAGAGAAGTGGTTGAGTATATTTATAACATCATATGCAAATGTGGAAAAGAATATAAGGAAGAAACCAGCTTTCCCCTAAATGTCAGAGTTAAGGAACATTAGAATGCCATATCCAAAGGTGAAGTAGAAAAGTCTGATATAGCAGACCATATCTGGAGAGAGAAGAGCTTATATTACCCCCCTCCGAGATAAGGTCCAAATAGGAGATTGAGAACATCACTGGAGAGTGAGAACATTGAAAAAAGCAGCACACATTAACCTGATGGACAGGTGTATACGTCAGGCTAGTGTGGATTTTAGCACCATGTGGATTTCTCTGCTCAGTAGAGAGAGAATTAGAGAACATATCCAAGTATAAATATGGAATCCACTGTGTTACACAGGTTGCTGAGAATTAAATATTGTGTGGCTTAGACAAAAGTAATGTTCAACGATAAAATCCCCAAAAAGACCA
>VCCN01000738.1:2308589-2331070 GCA_006491835.1 Architeuthis dux | reverse complement strand
CAGAATCTAAATCTGTGGCTGATAAAGTTGCAATAGAAGAAGTGTCACTTGGATTATTTTTTATTGAAACATTATAAACATTTTGGGAAAATATGGGGGAGTTGTCATTTACATCTGTGATTGAGATGTAGATGTTCAACGTACTCTGTTTTGGTGGGGATCCTCCATCTTTAGCAATCACTTGAATTATATAAGAATCTTTCTCCTCTCTATCAAGCATCTTTTCTAGTTTTATACTAAGTTTAGATGTCCCATCAACATTTTTAGAAACATCTAATGTAAATGGTTCATTGATTTTCTTTTTTAGTTCATAGGAAATCTGAGAATTAATCTCTCCAACATCTTTGTCTATTGCATTTGGAATTAATATCCTCATTCCTTTTCCATCACCTTCTTCAAATTCTATGGTAACTTGCTTATCAGGAAATTCTGGTTGGTGGTCATTGATATCTTCTACTATTACTTTGATTTCTAATATCCTGCTAATTGTACTTTCTCTTTGAACAGCAACATCTATCATTACAAAACATTCCTTGTTGAATGTACAAAGAGACTCAGCATCCAATGTTTGTGCAGTGTAGAGTTTTCCTGTCTTTTTAGAAATGCGGAATAATGGAGAGCTGCTTCTACCATCCTGTTCCATGAGACTGAATGTGATTAGATTGTGATCTTGGATTGCTACATCATCCATGACATTTGAATCTGCAGCAATATCCCCAAGGTAAGTTCCAGGACTTTTCCCTTCATCAACTTTGAATGTCAGGTCAACACAATAGGAAAAGTGTAGTACATGAAAGAGGATACATATTTTCAGCAACATCTTTGACTTTATTGGGATTATAAATTGTCTGATGAAATTCTATTGTATCTGAAATGTAGAAAAATAAATTGTAGTTTTAAAGCTGTAAAAATTATTATTATGATATAATTTTGTAGTAGCATGTAAAAACTGATTTTCATTGGTCTCTATTTGATAACATATTAATATATCTAAAATATAAAAAAATTCAATTACATTTTTAAATTAAGAATTTTTTCATGATTATGTTAAATACTGATCCATTATATTGAATAAATATTTCTGTGCAGTTCACTGATTTCCAATCTAAATATTTCATCTTGTAAAATTTTAATATTGAGTTAAGCTGTTTACATTTGCAAAAAATCATAAGACATACAATATTTTAATTAAAGTTTGTTTATGTTTCTTCATATGTTTTAAAATATAAAAAATATCATACTTAGAGAAGTATTTAGTTGACTATCTGAAATAAAAGAAAATATCAATCCAGGACTGCTGAAATCAAATGCTTGACTGGATGCATTTGCTATATGTTCACGTAATGCAGCAGCCATGATTAATCAACATCAAGAATTTTGTTTCTATAAAGCTAATTTACTCAATGAAAACCAGTGGACAGCAGTTGTTCTGAACATTTAATTTCTTATAAAATAGGTAATTACTTAGGAAAATAGGAATTGCAGTTCAAAGATTCATGAAAAACTGTCTATACTTATTCTATTCTATTCTATTAATTAAAAAAGAAAATAAAGAATGATATGTAAAATACAATAAAATACAATATTTTCATAGCACGTAGAAATACAAATATCTCAACTTTTTAATTGTTCCTCTTTTGTTTAATGAGAAATTTAGTTTCCACTCCAGTTGAATAGGAAGACAAGATTTTTACATTCAACCTACAAGACAAAGGAAACAAAAACTATGTGCCTATCCATAAGTGGTTATGTATGTTACTCAGAGATTATAAGAAAGAGTAGAAAATAATCACTTCTGCTTACCTTTTTTCCTGGTTGTAGAAACTCTTTGGGAAAATAGAAGTTACATCCTGATGAAGATTTTTGGTGAAATTGTTATTTTCCAGGTTTAAGATGCACACCTTGTGTGCCTGCTTTCTTTGCTTGATATGAGAAAGAAAGCAGCAGTCCTAATGAGTGTGTTGTGCGTGTAATGGCCTCAACAATAAGTGATGGCTGCTATGCTTCATGTAGTATCACAATGGAAACTAATATTGTTTCTTGACAAAATTATAGATTTGACTTTTTTTAAACATAAACCTTATCAAGTATTTGCATATATGAAAACAGATCTGATGAAACATGCATTTAACAAAAACAATGTTAAAAGAAAAAAATGAAACTTCTTCCCAAAATGCAGTTTCTGAACAGTTTCTTGTCCATTGTCTTCTTTATTCTTCTTTCTATTTTTTCAGTCGGAAAAAACATATCAGCCAACATGTTTTGTTGCAAATTAAAAGATGATTTTTCTAACTATAACAGACATGGAGAATTGTAAGTACAGTTTTAGTGTTATCTCAAAGAAGGAGATCAGCCATTTGTTTTTGTGGAAAATATTGTTTCTTTTATACATCATTGTTTTTATAGAATTTTTTATTTAAAGAAATTCAGTTTATTTTTAAAGCACACTGAGTTCGATATATTTTTGTTTCTTATTTACTTCTGACATTGGTGTCAATAGAATTAAAAACATACATTTTCATATTTATTCATTACTATTATAATAAACTTACATAATTTACATTATAGTCTAATTTTTCTCAAAACTTTAACTCATAAAATTTACTTATTTACAGAAAAAGATTATAAACTCTGTTATTTTATAAAGATTATTGTTATAACATGATAAATATATTTGGAAATCAAATGATATATTTTGAGTAATTTCTTAATACTAAAACTGCTCTATCAATTTACAAACTAAAATTTGATGGTAATTTTTTGAGGTAGTAGAATTATAATTTTGTTGTTTTTAAAGTATACCTTTTCTTCCTTTATAATCTTTGTTGTGTGTAATGTATAATAAGTATGATGTATAGAAGATATCTGATATTTTACAAAACTATAATACTGCTTTATAAGTACTTGAATGCATTTTACTCTTTCCTTGTGTTATGTATATAATGGTATTTGTTTAGTGAACATTTATTATTATTCTGTAGGAACAAAAGATATTGCAGAATATTATTGTGGTACAGGGGGTAAAGGCCTAGGATTGCGATAAATATTTCCCATTGATTGTTGACTAATATCAGAAGAGTTACTATCCTCTGTAACTGAGTCTTTGTTATCAGTGTTTTGTGTAATGTTTGGTGTGTAGAAGCCCCTGGCCACAATTGTTGTATCACTTGGGTAGTTGACAGTCTGTCCCAATGGCCTCATCTCTGTTTCTTGTGCTGGTTGCTCAGTCTGTTTTGGTTGAGGGTTACAGTATTGGGAATTATACACATCTGGAAAAGTCATATAAACAAAGTATTCACGTAACCTTTATTCTAATAATAAATCGTTTAAATTTTGTTTCTTTTTCTTAGAATATTGCATGAATGAATTCTTGAGCCAGTTAGGCAATGCATAATGGAGAAATTATGTGTGAACAGTTGAGGATTTTATTCAAATTATAATAACGTAAAAGTAAATAAAGATCATGTTATTGTGGAAATGGAATTTAAAAATGGAAGCAGTAAAAAATGAATTGTACCAATTCTGGGCAAGATTGTCATTTTAATATAACTTTATGATGACTATAACATCAGTATATCAATAAGATTACCTTCTCTGAAGTTTTAGCAAAAGAAGAATGGAATATGTTTAAATATGTGTGGAAATACATAATTCTCTGCCAGCAAATTGTGTTTACTATATTTTATTATAAAGTTATATGGAAATTTATTATATTGATAGAATTAAAGACATAAAACATTAGAATATACAATATTATAACTGTGTAATAGGTATTGGAGTTACAAATGTTAGGCTATAAAATAATTTATAATATTCAAGTTAAAAATAGACATGTCAGATCATAACTTGTTTAAAGCTGTTTGAAAACAGTGGATATAAAAAGTCAATAAGGAAGCATTAAAATGATCCATACTGAGATATATTACTTTGATTTAGAGACATGAACAGGACACAAAGGCAGATCAAGAGTTGTATTTTATCATTAAAGAGAGAAATATAAAAGATAATTGGACATTAATGCTCATGATAATTATTATTATTATTATGACTTGTGATTGAATTTACTTCATTTATTCAGCTGAGATCTATCAATATAGTTAGAAGTTAAAAACTGCAATTGATAGTAATTTATATTTCAACATTTCAGGAAAAATATCAAATTAAAAGCCAAGTTAGATAAATAGTTAATATATTAGGTTGTTACATACAAAATGTCATTTTTTGTATAGTTAATGGATGATATAAACAACAAGAACCAGTGAATATGTAGTCAAAATATGAAATATCTGAAACAAACGTTTTCAACAATCCTCTAATGATAGTATGCCATCTCAATAAAAATTCTTTATGGTTAGTGGTCACAAATTAAATACCATCCCAAATTATGGCCTACCTATTATTGAACCTTTTATTACAGATATGAAGTTCAAAATGCTTACAAAGATGATAATCTGTAGGTGAAATGTCAGGTGAATATGGAGAATGCTGCAACACTTCATATCCCAATTTTCTAAACTTAGACGCAAGCAGTTGTGAGGTGTGGCATCAGGCATAGTCATGGAACATTTAAAGTTTGTGTGGGACCCATTTTTCCGACTTTTTAACCTTTCCTATTGCTTTGTGATATGTTCACTGCTGATGTCCTAAAGTCTCCAGAAATTGCTTGAACCATTTTTATGGGTCACTGCTTTCCATAATTCATCTTCATTAAGAACAGGTTTGGGCCTCCCTCAACGTTTATTATTGGTATTCAGATTTCCAGACCTAAACCTATTGAACTAGTCTTGAACAGTTTGCTCTGAACTAGTGTTCGTTCCAAATGCTTTGTTGACATTATCAGCTGCTTCAGCTGCATTATGTCCTAATTTGAATTTGGTATTTACTCAAGAAGTTAGACATTAGTAAATCTTTCACTTTTTGTATTATTCTCATTGATGTAAAAAACAGATATTTCACGTGTAACAACCTAATATTTCAATCTGCATTTTTAAAAAATATCATTCCATATATTTTTAGCACAAATCTTCAGACTGAATTTGAATTCCTTTATATTGCTAAAGTAGCATATAATTTGGTTCAATATGAATTTTTCTGCACTGAAAATTTAAACCATTTTCGATTGAGTTTTCATCCAGAGTTTTTTAATCCCTGAGTGTGATATATTACATTTCATAGTTATTATCTCCCTTTAACCTGCATATTTTTTTCTTTCCTTTCCATAACAGAAAGACTCTTGGTAAATTGTTTAGTTATATTTATTTTGTTGATTGAAAAACTTGAACTCATAAAATAGATTTTTGTTTTTTTTGATTATGAAGAATGAATTATGTTATGCTCATTTTGAATTATTACTTGTCTACTGAAATAGAATATGAAATATGTGAAAATAGAACTTTATTTTGGAAATATTTAAGAATTTTGATTATTATATCAGATAAATTACCTACTGAGTAATAGAAATGTCAATATCACTATAAGTAGAATCAAGCGTTAAATATCAATATTGTTATAGCAATGGGATGTAGAGTCCAGAAAAAAGATTTTTCGCACACATCATCCACTATAGTTAATGAGATATAAGACCCACTTTTACAAATATCAGAATTCAGAAGGGTGAAAGTTTTGAGAGCAAGTACAATTATTTGAACATTATCAGGCATTCAAGTCTACCTACCTGCAGTTGTTTCACTCTGTCTCACATTTGCTTCCTTTCTGCTGTTAGTTCGAGATAATTTTGGTGAGGGATGGTTGAGATACTCAGGAGAACTAACTTGGTGGGATTTATTTGGGAGACTTTTGGGAAGTATTACTTCATCAGGTGTTTGCTGTGTAAAGAGAGTACAAAGTTTAATGATTTGTTTTGAACAAATCCAAAACTTGCTGTGAACTGCAAATTTTGAAAGTCATTAAAAAATATTGGTGCACTCACTAAGAGCTAGCCACAAAAGAGTTAGCTATAAAACAGCTATAACAAAAGAGTTAAGTGACAAATGATAATGCTTTATTTGAGCTAAGGATAGAAAGAAAAGAGCTACAGCACCAACTGTCTACACATTCAAATTGATATTAGGTTTATTCTTATTTTTATTCCATATAGCCTACTTAAATATAATATGCATGTACATATGCATGACTTCACACTTTTTTTAGAATAGCTTGATTGTGTCCATAGTTCTTTTCTACATAGCCCTTATCGTACTAGCCTTTTCCTATCCCTTAGGTCTTTTCTAGCAGCTGTTTTGTGAACAGCTCCTCTGTAGCTAGCTCTTTCAGGGTGTAACAAAAAGATATATTAATGAAATGAGGGTCAATAGAAATTATAAATCACATTGGATATCAAATGAAAAAATATTGAAAAATCATTGTGTAAAAATATGAAGAAGGAGAAAGTGAAATGATATTGGCTGTAAGTCAATATAAAAATTAAAATTCATTATGATTTGTAGATTCTGTCCTGATAAAATTGTCAAGAAAATGTTTTACAGATG
This sequence comes from Architeuthis dux, assembly GCA_006491835.1. Taxonomy (NCBI): domain Eukaryota; kingdom Metazoa; phylum Mollusca; class Cephalopoda; order Oegopsida; family Architeuthidae; genus Architeuthis; species Architeuthis dux. Next base: position 2,324,582 of record VCCN01000738.1, on the reverse strand, counting down.
CAACACATTCTTAAAACATAACCTAGGTTTAGCTCTCTAATGCTGTTTATGTAAGAACAAATTTTAAAAGAATAGAAAACCAAAATAAAATAATTGAATTATTGGTCATAAATATACACACATTTGTTTTTTGTTTTACTTATCATTGCTATTGTTTAAAATTTTATAAAAGTTTGCAGACAATTAGATTTAATTAAGCTGAAATTACCTGTAGTCCTTCTTGTAATGAGTTCTGCATTTGTGGTAAGGATGCTGTTCTGTTCTGCTGACTGGTAAGCTTATCTGTTGAATAGGGTTCTCTGCTGGATTGGTTTATATGTGCACTTCTTATTTTGTCAGAATGTGTTTTGCTCATATTGACAGCAGTTGGCCAAGATATTCCCTGCTTAGAAGGACACATCAAATGTCTCTGGTCACTCATATATCTGCCATTTGGACCAACATTTGCACCACCCACATTTGATGGATTCACTGCATGGGCATAGGCTACATTTCTCTGGTCATTACATCGAATGATACACACTGAGATTGAAGCCGTAATGATCACTGCTACTGTCACTGCTACAACAGTAATAATAATCACTGATGTCAGATCAACTTTATCTTCAGTCAATGTGTGAACAGCACTTAGCATTTCTGATGTTTTGTTGCTTACAGTCAAGGTGAAAAACATACTAGTTGTTGCTGATAGAACTGGGCTACCACTATCCTTCACAACAAACACTAGCTCATACGAGCCAGCATCTTGTTGGCTAAGCACCCGATTGAAACTTAACAAACCAGTGTACTGGTTCATGCTGAATATCTGCTTGTCATTGCCTCTGATTATTTCATATTTTAGAAATGCATTCTCTTGACTATCTCCATCAGCTGCCTTTAGATAAGTGACATTCTTTGAATGATGTCGGTAATATACAACATCCATGTTATAAGGATTAACACTGGGAAATGTAAAATATGGAGCATTATCATTTTTATCAGTCACTTCAACAATCACTTTCACTGTATTATTCAGAGATGGTATTCCATTGTCTTTCACAAATACTTGAAACTTGTAAATGTTTTGAAACTCATGATCCAGTGACATAATGGCTGAAATCATGCCATCATCTTTGATTTTAAAAGGTAAAAACTGCTTGTTATTGGTCAGTAGAGAATAGGTGAGTTTACCTCCAAGTCCCAGGTCTGGGTCTGTTGCATTGATGAATCCGACAGAAAATCTGGACTTCTGATTCTCTTCAATGAAGAATTTAAATGTCTCCATAGAGAACTGTGGCCTTACATCATTGACATCGGTCACTTGGATAGAGAACTTACTCTTACTTTGCAGTGGAGGAGATCCTTTATCTTGACAGCTGATGATAATTTCATGCTTTGCCTCTGTTTCTCTATCCAATGCTTTTTTCACAATTACTTGGTATTTCTTAGTGTCCAGACTTTGCAGTTTAAATTTATCATAATGGAGATCGCAACTCACCTCTCCATTTTGTCCGACATCATGATCAGTCACTTTTACATATGCAATTGAACTGCCAACTTTGATTCCTTCAGAAACTGATGTTGAATCTTTTCCTGAGGCAGACAAGAATTTTAGATGAATTCTTGGAGGATTATTTTGTTGATTTATAACATTAACAATAACCATTGCAAGAGATTCCAGAGGTGGATTTCCACCATCTTTTGCTTCAACATATATATTATATGTATATATATTACTTGATGTAAATATTTTCTCTAAGAAAATCTGTCCTGTTTGTTCATTTAATTTAAAATGACTTTTAGCAACATCTGATGTTTTTGTACTAAAATGATAAGTAACTCTTCCATTTTTTCCAGAATCTAAATCTGTGGCTGATAAAGTTGCAATGGATGAAGTTTCACTCGGTTTGTTCTTGACAGAAACATTGTAGACATTTTGGGAAAAAACAGGTGAATTGTCATTTACATCTATTATCGAGATATATACATTTAAGGTGTTCTGTTTTGGTGGGGATCCTCCATCTTTAGCCAACACTTGAATCATATAAGAATCTTTTTCTTCCCTATCAAGCATTTTTTCTAGTTTTATACCGAGTTTAGATGTCCCATCAACCTTCTTAGATACATCCAATGTAAATGGTTCATCCATTTTCTTTTTTAGCTCATAAGTCATCTGAGAATTAGATATTCCAACATCTTTGTCTATTGCATTTGGAATTAACTTCCTCATTCCTTTTCCATCACCTTCTCCAAATTCTATGGTAACTTGCTTATCAGGAAATTCTGGTTGGTGGTCATTAATATCTTGTACTATTACTTTGATTTCTAATATCCTGCTAATTGTACTTTCTCTTTGAACAGCAACATCTATCATTACAAAACATTCTTTGTTAAATGTACACAGAGACTCGGCATCCAATGTTTGTGCTGTATAGAGTTTTCCTGTCTTTTTAGAAATGCGGAATAATGGAGAGCTGCTTCTACCATCCTGTTCCATAAGACTGAATGTGATTAGATTGTGATCCTGGATTGCCACATCATCCATAACATTAGAATCAGCAGCAATATCTCCAAGGTAAGTTCCAGGACTTTTCCCTTCTTCAACTTTGAATGTCAGGTCTACACAGTAGGAAAAGTGTAGTACATGAAAGAGGATACATATTTTCAGCATCATGTTCGACTTAGTTGAGATTATCTGATGAAATTCTAATGTATCTGAAATGTAGCAAAAATTTCATTGTAGTTTTAAAGCTGTAAATATTATAATACATACATATAATAATTAGCAATGTGCAGATGTCTACTGTCACGCTAATATTGTGGTAAAATACAATTTCATTCATGCAACTAAAAGTGTGTTTGTCTTCTAACGTAGATTTCCATGTTCTGATGACGTAATAAAAATGCTGAATTTGAAGAATAATAAAAATATAAAAAGTAAAACACAACAGATAATAAAAATCTGTTTGTTATCAACAGAACATTATTCTCCAAGCTCAGTGCAAGGCAAATCTCTTATCCACGTACATAAAATGTATTGCGTATCCATATATACCATTATTTTTTATGGCACAGGTAAACTAGTTATGATATAATTTTGTAGTAGCATGTAAAAACTGATTTTCATTCTTCTCTATTTGATAATATTTTAATATATCTAAAATATGAAAAAATGCAACTATATTTTCTAATTAAGTAATTTGTTATGATAATGTTAAATACTGATGCATTATGTTGAATAAATATTACTGTGCAGTTAACTGATTTCCAATCTAAATATTCTATCTTGTAAAATTTTAATATTGCATTAAACTGTTTACATGTGCAAAGTATCATAACACAAAGTATTTCAATTGACATTTTTTAGTGTTTCTTCATGTACTTTAAAATATAAAAACTATCATATTTAGAGAAGTATTTAGTTGAATATCTGAAATAAAAGAAAATATCAATCCAGAAGTGCTGAAATCAAATGCTTGACAGGATGCATTGCTATATGTTCACATAATGCAGCAGCCATGATAATTCAACATCAAGATTTTTTTTTCTATAAAGCAAATTTGCTCAATGAGAACCAGCAGTTGTTCTAAGCATTTTATTACTCACAAAATAAATAATTACTTAAGAAAATAGAACTAGCAGTTCAAACATTCATGAAAAGCTCTGTCTATTCTATTAATTAGAAAAGAAAATTAAGAGTGATATGTAAAATACAATATTTTCTTAGCAAATTTGTACATTCAACTAACAAGACAAAGAAACACAAAAACTATGTGCCTATTCGTAAAGCTAAGCAGTTATGTATGTTACTCAGATAAAATAAGAAAGAGTAGAAAACAATAACTTCTGCTTACCTTTTTTCCTGGGAAAATAGAAGTTACATCCTGGAGAATTTTGGTGAAATTGTTATTTTCTAGGATTAAGATGCACACTTTGTGTGCCTGCTTTCTTTGCTTGATATGAGAAAGAAAGCAGCAGTCCTAATGAGTGTGTTGTGTGTGTAATGGCCGCAACAATAAGTGATGGCTGCTATGCTTCATGTAGTATCACAATGGAAACTAATATTGTTTCTTGACAAAATTAAGCATTTGACTTTTTTTTAAATATAAATCTTTTCAAATATTTGGACATATAAAAACAGATCTGATGAGGCGTGCATTTACAAAAACACTGTTAAAAGAAAAAAAATTAAATTTCTTCCCAAAATGCAATTTTTAAATAGTTCCCTATCCATTGTGTTCTTTATTCTTCTTTCTATTTTTTCACAGTCAGAAAAAGCCTATCAGCCAACATGTTTTGTTTCAAATTAGAAGATGATTTTGATGACTACAAAAGATGTAGAGCCTTGTAAGTTCAGTTTTAGTGTTTTTTCAAAGTATGAAATCAGCCATTTCCTTTTGGGGAAAATATTGTTTCTTTAATACATCATTTTGTTTTCAAGGAATTCATAGTTTATTTTTAAAGCATCTGAGCCAAACTATTTAGAAACGTTCTTTGTTCCTTATTTACTAATGATGTTGCTGTCAAAAGAATTAAAATTTTCGTTTTATTCATTACTATTATAACAAATTTTTTTTTTAATCTTCAACTTATGAAACCTATTTACAAAAAAAGACAATTATAAACCCTATTAATTTATAATAATTATAAAACATGATAAATATATTTGAATATCAAAATTACTAAAACTGTTTTATCAATTTGCAAACTAAAGTTGGATGGTAATTTTTTTAATGGTTGTGGAATCATAATTTAGTTGTTTAAAAATATAAATAATAATCATTGTAGTGTATGAAAAAGTCTGATGCATAGAAGATAACTGATATTTCATAAAACTATACTACTGTTTTTATAAGTACTTGAATGCATTTTACCCTTTCATTGTGTTATGTATATAATGGTATTTGTTCAGTGTACAATAGCATTTATTATTATTCTGTTGGAAAGATATTGCAGAATATTATTGTGGTACAGGGGGTAAAGGCCTAGGATTGCGATAAATATTTCCCATTGATTGTTGACTTATATCAGAAGAGTTACTATCCTCTGTAACTGAGTCTTTGTTATCAGTGTTTTGTGTAATGTTTGGTGTATAGAAGCCCCTGGCTACAATTGTTGTATCACTTGGGTAGTTGACAGTCTGTCCCAATGGCCTCATCTCTGTTTCTTGTCCTGGCTGCCCACTCTGTTTTGGTTGAGGATTACAGTATTGGGAATTATACACATCTGGAAAAATCATATAAACAAAGTGTTCATATAACCCTTATTCTAATAATACATTGTTTAAATGTTGTTTCTTTTTCTTAGAATATTGCATAATAAACTATCATGAATTCTAGAGCCAATTAGATCATGCATAATGGAGAAATTATGTGTGAAAATGCCAGTTAAGGATTTTATTCAAATTATAATAATATAAAAGTAAATAAAGATCATGAATTCTAAAATGGAAGCAGTAAAGAAATAGAAGAATCTAAAGAAAATGGAAGTTATAGAATATGGCAGTATTATTAATAACTAGAGATTTCATTAAAGTAAAAATGAATTGTATCAATTCTGGACAAGATTGAAATTCTAATATAACTTCATGATGACATCAAGATTTATAATTTATCAATAAAGAGATAATTATAAAAGATAAATGGGCACCAGTGCCCATGATAAATATGTTCTTAATTTTACAGGTGTTAAAGTATATAAGAACATGAAATTCAAAATCAATTATATTCATCACTGACCTTACTGTATCCGTAAGCAGAATAAGACCAGCTTTCTTTCATAAATCATAAGACATCCACATACATCTATCTATAGGATAAGTGGAGCTCATATCTCTATATTTATCCAAGTTAAAATCAATAAATTTATTCTTAAGCTTTTTATTATCTTCTTTTAAAAATGATAAGCAATAATAACAAATAAACAATGCGGAGTCAATCGAAAATACAAACATGTAATGAAATTTTAAACTTGTGATAGAATTTTATTTATTTATTTGGCTTAGATCTATCAAAATAGATAAAAGTTAAAAATGGCATTTAAAAGTAATATATATTTTAAAATTTCATTAAAAGCCAAGTTAGGTATCTGGTTAATATATTTCAATTTGTATTGTTTTAAAAATATCATACATATATTTTTAATACTCAAATCTTTAGACTGAATTTAAATTCCTTGATATTACTAAAGTAGAAAATAATTTGATTCAATATAAAATTTTCGCCCTGAAAATTCAATCCGTTTTTGATTTAGTTTTCACCAAGTTCTTTAATCCCTGAATCTGATACATTTCATAGTTATTATCTCCCTTTTACCTGCATATTTTTTCTTTTCTTCCCATATCAGCAGAAAAACCCTTGGTAAATTTTTTAATTATGCAAGCGTCCGTTATAACGTGGGTGTTGTGATCCAAGAAAGCCAACCATGTTATAACCGAGCCGCAATAAGTGCGGGCTAGGTGTGGGCAATATACAAAGGCAGGTGATAGGTGAAAGATGGCAAACAATATCATCGTCTAAAAACTAAGTGGGATTTGAAAAATAAACAAATAAAAGCCATTCTTTAATGTTTTTTTTAATTAAATAATACCACCAAAATAGCTACAATATATTACAAAGTATACCAAATTACAGTATTCAAAATCGAAATATTTACATAAATGACTTAACCCTTTGAACCCTTAGCCACTACGCCTTCAGATGCCCCGTACCTGAGCCCTTGAGTGGAAAAGCTCAGATTAATAAGAAAAAAAAAGTTTTGTTCATTGACTACTGAAATGTTTTTGTCTAATTCATTTCATTTTTACATTTTTTGCTGGCATAAGTCAAATGTATTTTGCAGAGGTGGGGGGAGGATGGTCACCTCTGTCTTAAAATGGGCTTACAGTATAGTAAAATAGCGCTCAGTTCAAAACATTGAGCTTATGGGTTCAAAGGAAAATTCTGTTTTTATTCAGTTTTCTAGATCAATGGGCAATAATATAGGTAAAAATGTTGGAATCCACCACCAACCCATCTTATATCGCAGGCTGCGCTATTATGAACCACATTATATCAGGGGATACCTGTTTTTATTTTTGTTGTTTAAGAAAACTACCTACCTGCAGTTGCTTCACTCTGTCTTACATTTGCTTCCTTTCTGCTGTTAGTTCGAGATAATTTTGGTGAGGGATGGTTGAGATATTCAGGAGAACTAACTTGGTGGGATTTCTTTTGAGGACTTGTTGGAAGTATTATTTCATCTCGGATAGGGGTCTGTTGAGTAAAGAAAGTACACAGTTTAGTAATTTGTTTCAAACTGTAAATTTTGAAAGACATTAAAAGACACTGGTACACTCACTAAGAGCTAGCCACAAAAGAGCTAGATACAAAAAAGCTACTACAAAAGTGACAATCGTTAAGACTTTTTTTTAGCTAAACATAGAAAGGAGAGGAAGCGCTAGAGCTCCAAATGGCTACACGTTCAGATTGATGTTAGGGTTAGGGTTAAGGTTATTTTTATTTTTATTCCATATAGCCTACATAGATATAATATGTATGTATGACTTCACACTCTTTTTTAGAATAATTTGATTGTGCCCATGTTCTTTTCTGAATAGCCCTTATCATACTAGCCTTTTCTAGCAGTAGCCAGCTCTTTCAGGGTGTAACCAAAAGATATATGAATAAAATGAGGGTCAATAGAAATTATAAATCACATTGGATATCAAATTAAAAGAATATGGAAGAATCAGTTAAAAATATAAATTTTGTTGGTGTAAAAATATGATGAAGAAGGAGAAAGGGAAATGATAGTAGCTATAAGTATAAGAATTTGAAATTTATGAGGATTTGTAGATCCTATCCGGATAAAATTATCACAACACATTCTTAAAACATAACCTATGTTTAGCTTTCTAATGCTGTTTATGTAAGAAGAAATTTTAAAAGAATAGAAAAGAAAAAGAAAATAAATAAATTACTGAATATAAATATACACAAATTTGTTTTTTTTACTTATCATTGCTATTGTTTAAAATTTTCTAAAAGTTTTCAGAAAATTAGATTCTAGTATCAACTTTTCGAAAAGATAATTAAGCTGAAATTACCTGTAGTCCTTCTTGTAATGAGGTCTGCATTTGTGGCAAGGAAGCTGTTCTGTTCTGCTGACTGGGAAGCTTATCTGCGGAATTAGATTCTCTGCTGGATTGGTTTATATGTGCATTTCTTATTTTGTCTGAATGGGTTTTGCTTACATTGACAGCAGTTGGCCAAGATATTCCCTGCTTGGAAGGACACATCAAATGTCTCTGGTCACTCATATATCTGCTATTTGGCCCAACACTTACACCCCCCATATTTGATGGGTTCACTGCATGGGCATAGGTTACATTTCTCTGGTCATTACATCGAATGATACACACTGAGATTGAAGCTGTAATGATCACTGCTACCGTCACTGCTACAACCGTAATAATAATCACTGATGTCAGATCAACTTTATCTTCAGTCAATGTGTGAACAGCACTTAGCATTTCTGATGTTTTGTTGCTTACAGTCAGGGTGAAAAACATACTAGTTGTTGCTGATAGAACTGGGCTACCACTATCCTTCACAACAAACACTAGCTCATACGAGCCAGCATCTTGTTGGCTAAGCACCCGATTGAAACTTAACAAACCAGTGTACTGGTTCATGCTGAATATCTGCTTGTCATTGCCTCTGATTATTTCATATTTTAGAAATGCATTCTCTTGACTATCTCCATCAGCTGCCTTTAGATAAGTGACGTTCTTTGAATGATGCCGGTAATATACAACATCCATGTTATAAGGATTAACACTGGGAAATGTAAAATATGGAGCATTATCATTTTTATCAGTCACTTCAACAATCACTTTCACTGTATTATTCAGAGATGGTATTCCATTGTCTTTCACAAATACTTGAAACTTGTAAATGTTTTGAAACTCATGATCCAGTGACATAATGGCTGAAATCATGCCATCATCTTTAATTTTAAAAGGTAAAAACTGTTTGTTATTGGTGAGCAGAGAATAGGTGAGTTTACCTCCAAGTCCCAGGTCTGGGTCTGTTGCATTGATGAATCCGACAGAAAATCTGGACTTCCGATTCTCTTCAATAAAGAATTTAAATGTCTCCATAGAGAACTGTGGCCTTACATCATTGACATCGGTCACTTGGATAGAGAACTTACTCTTACTTTGCAGTGGAGGAGATCCTTTATCTTGACAGCTGATGATAATTTCATGCTTTGCCTCTGTTTCTCTATCCAATGCTTTTTTCACAATTACTTGGTATTTCTTAGTGTCCAGACTTTGCAGTTTAAATTTATCATAATGGAGATCGCAACTCACCTCTCCATTTTGTCCAACATCATGATCAGTCACTTTTACATATGCAATTGAACTGCCAACTTTGATTCCTTCAGAAACTGATGTTGAATCTTTTCCTGATGCAGACAAGAATTTTAGATGAATAGCAGGGGGATTATTTTGTTGGTTGATTACATTTACTAGAACCATTGCAAGGGAACTTAATGATGGACTGCCGCCATCTTTTGCTTCAACATACAAATTATGTGTTAGCATATTACTTAATGTAAACTTTTTCTCTAAGAAAATCTGCCCAGTTTGTTCATTTAATTTGAAATGGCTTTTAGCAACATCAGATGTTTTTGTACTGAAATGATAAGAGACCCTTCCATTTTTACCAGAATCTAAATCTGTGGCTGATAAAGTTGCAATGGAAGAAGTTTCACTGGGTTTATTTTTTATAGAAACATTGTAGACATTCTGAGAAAATATTGGTGTATTATCATTAACATCAGTCACAGATACATGCACTAATAAAATACTTTGTTTTGGAGGAGATCCTCCATCTTTAGCAATTACTTGAATTAGGTAGGAATTTTTTACTTCTCGGTCCAACCTTTCACCTAATATTATACTCAGATCTGATGTTCCATCCACCTTTTTAAAAACTGACAATGTAAAAGGTTCCTTTTTAATTCTTTTCAACACATAAGTTATTTTTGAATTAACAAACCCAACATCTTTGTCCATAGCATTAGGAATTAACCGCTTTACTCCTTTACTATCATCTTCAGAAAATTCAATATTTACTTGCTTCTCAGGAAATTCTGGTTGATGGTCATTCATGTCCTGAATTATTACTTTGATTTCTAATATTCTGCTTATCGTATTTTCTCTCTGAACAGCAACATCAACCATTACAAAACATTCCTTGTTGAATGTACACAGGGACTCGGCATCCAGTGTTTGTGCTGTATAGAGTTTTCCTGTCTTTTTAGAAATACGGAATAATGGAGAACTGCTTGTACCATCCTGTTCCATGAGACTGAATGTGATTAGATTGTGATCTTGGATTGCTACATCATCCATGACGTTAGAATCAGCAGCAATGTCTCCGAGGTAAGTTCCAGGACTTTTCCCTTCTTCAACTTTAAATGTCAAATCTATACTCATAGATATGTGTACACAAAAAAACAGGATACATATTGGTAGGATCATGTTGTTGCTTGAAAATATAATATCAAAGTCTGACTGTGCAAGTGTCTCTGGGGAAAAAAAAGTATTTTTATTAATTTCAAAGTAAATTGATAAATTTTAATTAAGAAGATATGTTTTGTGTGTTTACCAAAACCCACTACAAATACAATTTTAAAAAAATATATATTTCAATAAAATACACACTTAGCTCATTAATATGAAGCATACAAATTCATTAAAATAGAAAATATATGTATTCAGTTTTTTTCAGTTCTTTATTAAGATAAAATATATAGAACTTAAAAATGTTAAAACATTAAAATCATTTTTGTGAGCTACATGCTATTTGACCAACGGTAGCCATGTTTATTAATGTGACATTATCTATTGTTACAGAAATGAAGAGATGAATCTGCGTAGAAAAAAGTATCTTATTGTATGTAATAATTCCATATAATGCAAGTTTAATTTCTTAGATGTTATTTTAAAATCATGATATTTATTATTTTAAAAATATAATAAATATTTAAACCTGATAATAATAAAAGTTATTATAATCAACTATTAATTTCTAGTTAGAAAATTCTCTGACAACAAAAATATATAGGAATTCTTTTTGCTAATTTCTTAAGATGTTTCCTGAAAATATATTGAAACAATGGTCAGTTATTATGATAGCAAAATGTTTAGATTTATTTAGAAAGATGTGCCTACAAAACATTATGTGTATTCCTTTATATGTACATTTACATTTGTTACATTTATTGTATAATGCATAATGGAGAAGAGAAAAATAGAAAACACTGCTAACAAAGAGAGAAATAGAAACTGCTAACCTTTTTGGCCAGATCCACTGGAGTTTCCTCTAAGATGTAAGCTCCATCCTTTATTGTTGTTTCTGCCTTGCTGTTTGTTAATAATATTTTTAGGGTGAGGGTGCTGGCTTACTTTCTGATTTGATATGAAAAAGAAAGCAGCAGTCCTAGAGAGAGTGTTGTGTGCATAATGGCTGCCTCAATAAGTGACAGCTGCTATTCATTATATAGTTGGAAGATCGACCTTAGTATTTCTACATTTTTTAGGGAATTATTATTTTTAAAGTAATGTACTTTAAAATATATGATTATATTCAGGTATTAATATTAGAATATAGACAAATCATTAATAATTACATCAACCTCCCAAAATCCTCTTTGTGAATTTAATTTTGATTTCTCATTCATTAGGATCTACTTTCTTCTTTCCATCCACACTAAATCAAGATAGCTTTGTGTTAAAGCAGCACTCAGGTAAAGCTCAAATCAGTTTATTTATATTTATATTTATATTATTCATTTACTTAATACTATTTATTTATATGTTTACATAGTCATGCATACAATTAGTGATATTTAAATAGGAATACATATGATTTATCACAATGATTTCATGATCAAATTCTATATTACATATAAATTTAATAATGATTTGCATCAACATTTTTCTGAATCTGTTATTCTTTAAAATTTTCAGGTTTGAGTCAGTAAAAGCTCTTTGTACACTTTTAGGTAATTTTTTTTAAAAATGAAAGAAATAAAATAAATCATAGTAAAGAGATCATTTTGAATTTCAACAAAACACGTGCACACTCACACACGCACATACATAAATACATGCACACACACATAGTGTATATAACTGCCTGTCATACATAAATGCTTTTCATCACCCTATAATAACTTCTCTTACTAAAGGATCAGATTTTTGTGGTAATCAATTATATGGCAAATTAACGATTTGTAAATAATTGTTTTTTAGATTATTTTGAACAAATTCTATAAGAACAAAAAAATAATCACTCTTAGGAGGAACTCCCATAATTTAAGAAGATAAGATTTTTATGATAATTCTTTAAAGTAATGTACTGATTTTTTTTAATTAGATCTGAATAAAATTATTACATTTAAAAAAATAACCATTTGTATACTAAGACTCAATGATATAATGTATAATTTGTGTAATATGTTTGATATTCTAATGCTTTAGTTACTATCTATAACAAAACTTTAATGATAAATAACTTATTGTAACTAATGGGGTACTGGGGGTAAGGGTCTTGGGTTGCGATAAATATTTCCTGCTGATTGCTGACTTATATCAGAAGAGTTACTATCTTCTGTCACAGAGTCTTTGTTGTCAATGTTTTGTGTAATGTTTGGTGTGTAGAAGCCCCTGGCCACAATTGTTGTATCACTTGGGTAGTTGACAGTCTGTCCTAATGGCCGCATCTCTGTTTCTTGGGTTGTCTGCCCACTCTGTTTTGAAGGAGGATTGCAATACTGGGAATTGTATACAACTGGAAAATAAATACAGTTCATTGGCTTTGCTCATAACAGTAGGTTATCAGATTCAGCAGGTCATTATTTTAACAAAAGCAAAAAATAATAATAAAAGCATTCAGGTTAATATGATTTGGACAAATTATTCCAGTATCAGGAGAATTCAATGAGATTTAAAAACTGGAAATGCAAATGACAGTTTATTTGGAACTCCCATCTAACATGTGTATGCAAATCATCTAACTCTAAACATAAACAAAAGGGTTCTTTATACAAATGTATACTTATTGAGATAACAATTACATAATTCATGTTATATATTTATAAATCATTCAATAACAGATACACATAATATTGGTTTATAATATAGATTATTTACTGAGAAACATTATTATGAATGCAACAATAACTGTACAAATTATATACAACTAGAAAGCAGAGAACACATACCTATGCTGATGGCATTGTCAAGGGGGTGGGGGTAATTATGCATGGATCCGCCCAAAAATTCAATCACTTCTTCCACAAAATTTCATAAAAATACATTGAGAACTTTTGAAGATATTGTGTGGACAGACATGAACTTTTTGCAATATTGTGTGGCGTGGACATATAACTACGACGTAAGGGAGGTAACTGTGCATAGATGCTCCCAAATATTTAATCACTTCTGTAGCCTATTGTCCACCCTTCTACAAAATTTCATTGAAATACATTGAGAACTTTTGGAGATATCATGTGGAGAGACACAAAATTTTGGCGATATTATATGGTGTGGATATATAACTACGACGTAGGGGAGGTAATAATGGATCTGTCCCAAGATTCAATCACTTTTTCTGATAGTAATAAGAAATCATGTGAAAATCATCAGAAATTGGTCTTATTTTCTAACTTTATGAAAATGTCGGTTTACTTGCTGTTTGTTCTATTTGACAAAAAATCTTTTTAGTGTAAAGTATCAAAGTAATCATAAAGATATACCTTTTTTATCTGTTCATAGCAGTCAGCAACCAATTTGGCAGCATAATAAGCAATTTAATTGATTTTAGTGTTTGTACGATATACAATAGATACTTATGACAACCAACTAATAAATTAAAGTACATCAAAACAAATCATTTTGTTTAAGATATTTGCCTTTGTGTTAATTTTAACTTTAATCAACCACAACAGATCTGCAAATGAATAGTCTATACAAATTCATCAGATATTCATAATGTAAAATGGGAGATTACTACAAACTTGTGTCAACCAGTACCCAAAACAGACCTATCCCAAAGCAGTCGACACAGATAACCAATAATTTTACTGGTACTTATAAAGAAATAAATATTCATTAAAATAAAAGACAACACACTCTGTTAATGAGATTAAAATATCCTAATCAGATCAGAAACACAAAATTTGATTCTAAGTTAGTTCCCCCATACTGTTGGTAGAATGCATGTGAGAATTGTCCAAGAAAACCCTGTGACACACACATATACATACAATAATAAGATACCTGTTCGTATACAACTTACAGCTACATTATGGCAAACTTAAGTAAGTTTTGTTCTTTCTTATCTACATACTATTTTTAACCAAAGGAACACTTCTTCCACATCAATCATCAAATACCAATCAGAACATTTTATAATATGCTAACGGAACTTATTTATTAATACCACAAACAACTTTTACTGAATGAACTTTATTCACCAATACAACTTTTAAACGAATCTACATAGAAACAAATTCTTCTTTCAACTGTAACACTCCTATTTGTGCACATTAATAGATACTTTCTTGTCATAGTATATCATTTTTACTCATTCTTACTTATTTCCCTTAATTTCAAAACATTGTTTGAGAATATTTCTTTCCAGTTTCTTTAAATACTAAAGGAAAAAAAGAGAAGATCAACCATTGTTCTTGCCAAGTATGTTAAATCTATTCTTTCTCCGCCACCTGTTAGCTGCTGCTAGAAAATATACCAGCACCCTAACAGGTCCTTGAAGGAATATTTCACTTAGCGACTATTCCTTCACTTAAACTTTTCATAACAGTTTATGAGTGATTAGTTTAGCTATTTAACGGAGTAGGATCATAATAATTAACCAAATTAATCAGAACTCATTAACTCATACCAAATATATCTCCCCCCCTTCTTGGATTTGATAGAGTAGGTAATTAGAAGGAAATCACTGAAGTAAAAGTTGTTGGATATTCACACTTGAACCCTTTTTAGTGGCCTTTGATAAATGTGCATTTTGAAATACACTTTCAAGTAATAACTTTTTTTAAATTAAAAAAAACAATAGCATAAATTCATGCAAAAAAGGGCGAGCAAGTTCGTTAAAACATAAGCCATGATAACAGGATTAAGAATTTAATATCACTTTTTAAATGTCTATCATTTAGGTTTTTTTCATAATGTTCCAAAAGGAATTTAAAAAACATTTAAGCACAAAAAATCATTCTGTACACACAAATCTTTGAAATGCAAAGTTTAACATTAGTTTTTAATCAGTAAATGTTGACTAATCAAAATGATGTATTTCTAACAGGGGAGATCATTCTAGATGGAGTCCAAAAGTATTTGTATCATCAATTTTAATTCACAAAGATTAAAATAGACACTATTTAACTTACTTGTTACATCTTCATTCTCTTTTGCATCTATTTCACTTCTGGTATCTCTACTCTCACTATGGGATATCTTTGGTGAAAGCTGATTATGGTATTCAGAAGAAATCATGTGGTGAGAGGCAGTTTTTCTATCAGCTGAAGGTGTTGATATTTTCTGAGTATCAACCTTTTTTTCCAAAAAAACAAAGTTAAAATGATTCACTTCAATAAACATGAAAAAAAGATATATGATTTCTCTGTGACATATTTTAATGAAATGTATTTAAAAATCATGTTTGCAGCAGGAAAGATTTATTGATACTAGATATGAAGTATAATGTGTTGAAAAAAAGATTATTATAAAAGATTCAGGAAAAACTCAATCATATGAATTCAAGAGAATGATTCAAGAAAGTTAAAAATGTTTCATTTCAATAATCAATTAAAAAATTATAATGCATAATTATAATACTTGCCTGAGATTCTTGAGCAGAAATTGATTGACTTTGTGGCAAAGAAGCTGATCTTTGCTGCTGACTGGGAAGTTTATTTGAAGAATGGGATTCTCTGCTG
>VCCN01000738.1:2285938-2296985 GCA_006491835.1 Architeuthis dux | reverse complement strand
AATTGAACTGCCAACTTCAATATCCTCTGAAACTGATGTTGAGTCTTTTCCAGATGCTGCCAAAAATTTGAGGTGTATAGTTGGAGCATTATTTTGTTGGTTGATTACGTTTACAAGAACCATTGCTAGAGAGGTGAATGGTGGACTGCCACCATCTTGTGCTTCAACATATAAATTATGCGTTAGTATATTGCCAAATGTAATTTTTTTCTCTAAGAAAATCTGCCCAGTTTGTTCATTCAGTTTAAAGTGATTTTTAGCAACATCTGATGTTTTTGTACTGAAATGATAAGTGACTCTTCCATTTTTGCCAGAATCTAAATCTGTGGCAGATAAAGTTGCAATGGAAGAAGTTTCACTGGGTTTGTTCTTGATAGATACATTGTAGACATTTTGAGAAAATACTGGAATGTTATCATTGACATCACTTACAGAAACATGCACTAATAAAACACTTTCTTTTGGTGGAGATCCTCCATCTCTAGCAATAACTTGAATCAGGTATGAGTCTTTAACTTCTCTATCAAGCCTTTCTCCAAGTATTATCCTCAAATCTGATCTCCCATCCACTTTTTTATAGACAGACAATGTAAAAGGCTCATTATGTATTGTTTTCAATTCATAAGTAATTTTTGAATTGACAAATCCAACATCTTTATCTATAGCATTAGGAATTAATCGTTTTACTCCTTTACCATCATCTTCTGAAAATACAATATTGACTTGTTTATCAGGAAATTCTGGTTGATGATCATTGATATCTTCAATTTGTACTTTTACTTCTAAAATCTTCATGATTCTTTTAGATTTCTGAACTGCAACATCTACCATCAGAAAACAATCTTTTCCATATGTACACAGAGACTCAGCATCCAATGTTTGTGCTGTATAGAGTTTTCCTGTCTTTTTAGAAATGCGGAATAATGGAGAGCTGCTTGTACCATCTTGTTCCATTAGACTGAATGTGATTAGATTGTGATCTTGGATTGCCACATCATCCATGACATTAGAATCAGCAGCAATATCTCCAAGGTAAGTTCCAGGACTTTTCCCTTCAGCAACTTTGAATGTCAGATCAACACAATAGGAAAAGTGTAGTACATGAAAGAGGATACATATTTCCAGCAACATCTTTGACTTTATTGGGATTATAAATTGTCTGCTGAAATTCTATTGTATCTGAAATGTAGAAAAATAAATTGTAGTTTTAAAGCTGTGAAAATTATAATTATGATATAATTTTGTAGTAGCATGTAAAAACTGATTTTCATTCTTCTCTATTTGATAACATGTTAATATATCTAAAATATTAAAAAAATTATGTTGTATACTGATCAATTATGTTGCAAAAATATTTCCCAGATTTTCCATCTAAATATTTTATCTTGTAAAATTTCAACTGTTTACATTTGAAAAGAATCATAAGACATAAAGTATTTCAATTAAAAATTGTCTATGTTTATTCCTGTACTTTAAAATATTCATACTAACATTCTTTGGGACTTATTTAGTTGAAAATCTGCAAATAAAAGAAAATATCAATCCAGCACTGCTGAAGTCAAATGATTAACATTGGATGCATGGATATATTTTCATGTTACGCAGCAGCCATGATAAATCAGCATCAAGCATTTTGTTTCTATAAAGGAAATTTGCTCAATAAGTTGGCAGCAGTTATTCTACGCATTCATTTCTTATAAAGTATATAATTACTTAGCAAAATAAGAATATCAGTTCAAAAATTCATGAAATGCTCTGTCTATATATAGTTACATTGTATTAATTAAAAAATAAAATAAAGAATGATATGTCAAATACAATATTTTCATAGAAAACACAAATGTCTCAACTTTTTAATTGTTTCTTTTGTTCTTAATGAAATATGTAGTTTCCATTACAGCTGAATAGAGAAACAAAATTTGTACATTCAACCAAGACAAAGGAACATAAAAACTATGAGCCTATTTGTAACACTAAACCTTGATGTATGTCACTCAGAAAATATAAGAACAGAAAATAATCACTTCTGCTTACCTTTTTGCCTGGTTGCAGAAAATCTTTGGTGGAGATAAAAGTTACATCCTGACAGAGATTTTGGGAGAAATTGTTATTTTCTAGGAATGAGATGCACACCTTGTGTGCCTGCTTTCTTTGCTTGATATGAGAAAGAAAGCAGCAGTCCTAATGAGTGTGTTGTGCGTGTAATGGCCGCAACAATAAGCGATGGCTGCTATGCTTCATGTAGTATCACAATGGAAACTAATATCGTTTCTTGACAAAATTATAGATTTGACTTTTTTTAAACATAAAACTTATCAAGTATTTGCACATATAAAAACAGATCTGATGAGGCATGCATTTACAAAAACAATGTTAAAAGAAAAAAAAATTAAATTTCTTCCCAAAATGCAGTTTCTAAAGAGTTTCATATCCATTGTGTTCTTTATTCTTCTTTCTATTTTTCAGTCGGAAAAGCATATCAGCCAACATGTTTTGTTGCAAATTAGAAGATGATGACTACAAAAGATGTAGAGGCTGGTAAGTTCAGTTTCAGTGTTGTCTGAAAGAATTAATTCAACTTTTTATTTTAAAGGAAATAATGTTTGTTAATATGTATCTTTCAGTCTTTTAAAATAACTTCAAACTTATATTTACCTATTTAAATATATGGGAATTTTTTAACCTCATGTATAATTCTTATTAATTAATAATGGATTTTAATAAAAATTCTCAAACTTACAATTCAACATGAATGTATTCAAATCTTTTTCTATCCATTCACTATTTTATTTTAAATTATTTCATATTTTTTAAACCTTAGAAAAGTTATATTTATGATATTATGTTTAATAACCTTTTAAACTTATAAGTAATGCAATGATAAATGAAGATTAAAATTCTTTCCAAATAATTTAAAATGAACTTTCATTTACTCTATTATTGAATAATTTTAACTTTATTGTTCTTGTAAAGATTCATTCTTTTATAAGACATTTTGTGTACATATTTTGTGATAAATGAGATGAGTAGAAGGGATTTTATACATATACATTTGGTGTACAGCACTTTTGTCTCCATCACTTTAGCAAATATCAGTTTGGTCTAAATTACTGTGGTCTAAAATCATTTTTGGCCCAACAATATCTCCAAAAGTTCTCAATGAATGTCAATGAAATTTTATCAAATGGTTGGCCATGGGCTAATTGATGAAATTTTTCGGTGGATCCAGGGATTTCTTCCGATTGAGAGATTTTTAAAATTAAATTTTGAGACGGATCCTGGAATCTTTTTCTCTCCATCAAAAAAGAATCCTTTGATACACCCCAAAATTTCATCATTTCTTCCTTAGCCAACAAAATGTCATTGAAATTCATTGAAAACTTTTGGAGATTTTGTGGGGACAAAAGTGATTTTTGCTAAAGTGATGTAGACAAAAGTTCTGTAACCCATACATTTCTATATTATAGTATTGTTTTTGTAAAGATTGAAAATATTTTATCAATTTATGGTGTACTATAACTGTGTAGTACAAAAGACAAGTGGTACTTGTGTAGTAGATTAAAGGATTTATGTTATACCATATGGGACACAAATATTACAGAATATTATTGTGGTACAGGAGGTAAAGGCCTAGGATTGCGATAAATATTCCCCATTGATTGTTGACTTATATCAGAAGAGTTACTATCCTCTGTCACAGAGTCTTTGTTGTCAGTATTTTGTGTAAGGCTTGGTGTATAGAAGCCCCTGGCCACAATTGTTGTATCACTAGGGTAGTTGACAGTCTGACCCAATGGTCGCATCTCTGTTTCTTGTGTTGGCTGCCCACTTTGTTTTGATGGAGAATTGCAGTACTGGGAAGTGTATACTTCTGAAATTCATAAATAAACAATAAACACTTCACTCTAATGATCTGTCTCTTGGCAGATTAAATTCAGACACTATAAAGGTATACAATGTCAACTTTATTTTATTTGAAAACTCTAATTTGAAGTAAATAGAGACTTTCACTATTATATTATATATGCTGCTCATAATTCTAAAAGATTAAAATAACATACTACTGAATTATATCTTTATTCCACAATGAATTTTTTTTTTA
Organism: Architeuthis dux; assembly: GCA_006491835.1. Lineage (NCBI taxonomy): Eukaryota > Metazoa > Mollusca > Cephalopoda > Oegopsida > Architeuthidae > Architeuthis > Architeuthis dux. The sequence goes on along the minus strand of VCCN01000738.1, from coordinate 2,292,883 downwards.
AATTAGCATTTAACAATACTGTATGAAATATTCAATACTAAACTTAACAAAACTTTATTTTATTATTGCGTGCTTTGAATTTTCAAACAAATGTATTATAATATATATAAATATAATAAACTAAAATAAGAGAATTTTTCATATTTCACTTTTCATTTGTACTCAATTTATGATGTACTATAATTGAACAGAGAGGTAAAAATGGATATTATGTTAAATACCTGCAATTTCTTGATTCTGACTTGAGCTGAGATTCCTTCTGCTTTCTTCACTGTTAATACGGGACAGTTTTGGTGAGGAATGGTTACTATATTCAGGTGAATTGACTTGGTGGGATTTATTTTTGGGACTGCTTGGAAGTATTACATCATTTTGGATATGTCTCTACAACAAATAAAATGTTTTAAAAAAATGTATCTATTCTGCATTTATACCTAGTTTTGTTTAAATAGGAGCAGAACTAAAATGAGAAATTCATATGATGAATTTATGAATAATATGCAAAAAGAAGAAATATTTGGAAATAAATCTTGAAAATACTATTTATACAAAAATCATATAGTAGTTGTATAATTCTTAACTTTAATTTATGAATCATTAAAATTACATTTTACAATACTGTATAATATTAAATATAAAATGATAATACCAATTGGAAGTTTAATGCTTATTAAGGTGAGACAACTCTGTTATGTATACTTTGAATGGTTCAAACATATTTTCTAATTTAGCTTCAACTTCAATAACAGAATAAAGTAAAACTGTATTAACCTGAAGTTCAGTGTTTGTTCCAGTCTGCGGTGGAGGTAAAGAAGCTGATCTTTTCTGTTGATCAGGAAGTTTCTCTGTAGAATGGGATTCTCTGCTGGATTGGCTTATATGTGCACTTCTTATTTTGTCAGAATGTGTTTTACTTACATTGACAGCAGTTGGCCAAGATATTCCCTGCTTTGAAGGACACATCAAATGTCTCTGGTCACTCATGTATCTGCCATTTGGACCAACACTTGCTGCACCCATATTTGATGGGTTCACTGCATGGGCATAGGTTACATTTCTCTGGTCATTACATCGAATGATACACACTGAGATTGAAGCTGTAATGATCACTGCTACCGTCACTGCTACAACTGTAATAATAATCACTGATGTCAGATCAACTTTATCTTCAGTCAGTGTGTGAACAGCACTTAGCATTTCTGATGTCTTGTTGCTTACAGTCAGGGTGAAAAACATACTAGTTGTTGCTGATAGAACTGGGCTACCACTATCCTTCACAACAAACACTAGCTCATACGAGCCAGCATCTTGTTGGCTAAGCACCCGATTGAAACTTAACAAACCAGTGTACTGGTTCATGCTGAATATCTGCTTGTCATTGCCTCTGATTATTTCATATTTTAGAAATGCATTCTCTTGACTATCTCCATCAGCTGCCTTTAGATAAGTGACGTTCTTTGAATGATGCCGGTAATATACAACATCCATGTTATAAGGATTAACACTGGGAAATGTAAAATATGGAGCATTATCATTTTTATCAGTCACTTCAACAATCACTTTCACTGTATTATTCAGAGATGGTATTCCATTGTCTTTCACAAATACTTGAAACTTGTAAATGTTTTGAAACTCATGATCCAATGACATAATGGCTGAAATCATACCATCATCTTTGATTTTGAAAGGTAAAAACTGTTTGTTATTGGTCAGCAGAGAATATGTGAGTTTGCCTCCAAGTCCCAGGTCTGGGTCTGTTGCATTGATGAAGCCAACAGAAAATCTGGACTTCCGATTTTCTTCAATAAAGAATTTAAATGTCTCCATAGAGAACTGTGGCCTTACATCATTGACATCGGTCACTTGGATAGAGAACTTACTCTTACTTTGCAGTGGAGGAGATCCTTTATCTTGACAGCTGATGATAATTTCATGCTTTGCCTCTGTTTCTCTATCCAATGCTTTTTTCACAATTACTTGGTATTTCTTAGTGTCCAGACTTTGCAGTTTAAATTTATCATAATGGAGATCGCAACTCACCTCTCCATTTTGTCCAACATCATGATCAGTCACTTTTACATATGCGATTGAACTGCCAATTTTGATTCCTTCAGATACAGATGTTGATTCTTTTCCTGATGCAGCCAGGAATTTTAAATGAATAGTTGGAGGATTATTTTGTTGATTAATAACATTTACTTGAACCATAGCCAATGAATTTAATGAAGGGCTGCCTTCATCTTTGGCTTCTACATATAAATTGTGTGTCAGAATATTGCCCAGTGTGAACTTTTTCTCTAAGAAAATCTGTCCAGTTTGTTCATTCAGTTTAAAGTGATTTTTAGCAGCATCAGATGTTTTTGTACTGAAATGATAAGTGACTCTTCCATTTTTGCCAGAATCCAAATCTGTGGCTGATAAAGTTGCAATGGAAGAAGTTTCACTTGGTTTATTTTTTATAGAAACATTATAAACATTTTGTGAAAAAACTGGAACATTATCATTGACATCTTCAACAGTAATATGAATATTCAGGACGCTTTTCTTTAATGGTAAGCCTCCATCTTTAGCAATTACCTGAATCATATATGTGTCTTTTATTTCTCTGTCAAGTCCTTCATCTAATATTATTGTGAGATCAGATGATCCATCTATCTTTTTAGAAACAGATAAAGTAAATGGATCAGTTTTATCTTTTTTTAGTTGATACATAATTTGGGAATTAACCACTCCAACATCTTTATCCATAGCATTTGGGATTGAAACTTTTGTTCCTTTTTTATCATTTTCAGAAAATTCAATGTTTACTTGTTTATCAGGAAATTCTGGTTGGTGATCATTGACATCCTCAATTTTTACTTTAACTTCTAAAATCTTAATTATTCTACTTTCCTTTTGAACTGCAACATCAACCATCAGAAAACATTCCTTTTTGAATGTACAAAGAGACTCAGCATCCAATGTTTGTGCTGTATAGAGTTTTCCTGTCTTTTTAGAAATACGGAATAATGGAGAACTGCTTGTACCATCTTGTTCCATAAGACTGAATGTGATTAGATTGTGATCTTGGATTGCCACATCATCCATGACATCAGAATCAGCAGCGATGTCTCCAAGGTAAGTACCAGGACTTTTCCCTTCTTCAACTTTGAATGTCAGGTCAACACAGTAGGAAATGTGTAATACGTGAAAAAGGATACATATGTGAAGCAACATGTTCAACTTTATCATGACCATAAATCTGGATGAAATTCTATTGTATCTGAAATATAGAAAAAAATCTCATTTCAGTTTTTAAGCAATGTTAATAATAACTGCAATGATGTAATAAAAACAAATTTATAACCCTGAATAATTTTATCGTTCAAAATATTACCATACCCTATCTGATTGCATTAAATGTATTCAACATACTTCTCCACTTGTGTATTAAACTGTCTCTGTATAGATGTAGCAAACAATAACATTTTTAAACCTAAAATAATGATGAATAATAATAATCTACTATATTCATTGGATAAATATGAACATTGACATTACTACCTGAAAAAAATTAGTTTAATATTTGAAATCTTTAAAAAATGTCAGTGTAGATTTACTTAAATGCTTTCCATTGTGTGCATCAATGTGTCATGCAATACAGCAGCCATGATTACATATTTACTAAGCTTAGGTTAGTCCAGAAGAAAGCCAAATTAGAAGAATTGGGGTGGGAAGATTGTGTTGCACCAATCTACGAAGTGGGAAGAGTCTGATTACCTTGAAAACTAGCATTTGAAATCCTGTTTTATTCAGTGGGTTCAAATACTGACCACTGTTCCCAGTGAGAAATACACAATGATCTCACCATGCAAATAGGCTCCAGCAGCCATGATTAACAGTATTTTACTCAGCATTATATATTTTTATTTTGCTAACTCAGAACCGTTTAGTTGTAATTCTTCTAAGAAATTTTTTAAATACCTTAGACCAAAAAGACTGAATAATACAAAATATCCATATAAATTTTTCACTACCCTAATTTACAAATAAATATAAAAAATAATCTTATCGGCTAAAAAGTCAAATTTTTTTCAATTCAACTATCTAAATATTGATAATTTTGTTTATTTAATTATATTGATTTTTTTAAATTTAATTATATTGATCTTTGTAAACCTAATCCAGAATGAAAATGTATAATGTTCAACCAAGAAGGAAAAAAAAGATAGAAACATTGTAGCTTTTCTTACATTATAGAATAGAAATAAAATAAAAATGATCAAATGTACTTACCTTTGTTTTTAGACTATTACAACTCTGTGGTCAGACAAAAATTACATCCTGATGAAGATTTCTGGTGAGATTCTTGTTATTTTGCAGAAGAATTATCCACGCCAAATGTGTATGTTTTCTTCCATCAAGACACAAAAGAAAGCAGCAGTCCTAATGAGTGTGTCGTTTGCATAATAGCCGCAACAATAAATGATGGCTGCTATGCTTCATGCAATATCACCTCGAAGACTAACATTTTCTGATCAAAATTTCAGAATTAATATTTTTATAGCTAACTATTTTCAAATATTTACATTTGTAAAAACATATCTGATAATAATTGTATTAACAAAAAGAGGATTACTTCCAAAAAATAAACCTCCTTCCCAAAATGCAGTTTGGGGACCTTTTGTCCATTGGGGACTTATTTCTTCTTTCTATTTTTGTTAGGCTAGTATAGCTTCAAAAATATTTTGTTGCAAATAAGAATTACAAAACACACAGATCTTTTGAAGGTAAATATAATTGATTCTCTTATAGAAAATTATAAATGTTTTAAGTTTGATTTCTTTACCATGAAGAAGTATTTTTATTTATTAGTATAATTCATGTCTTGGATAACTGCATATTTAAAAATTCTTTTGTGAAAATCATGAACATTTGATTTTCTTATTTACAAGAGATACATTTATGTAAAATACATGCATAAAATGTAATCTGTTCTCTTATTTACTTACATTTATAATTTATTTTATTAATGTACTAATGTTTATATTAATTATTTTTCAATAAATTCCCTAATTTTGAGGTTATTAGAATTGCTTATGAAGATTCATTTGACCATAATGTTGTGTTAAGTATGTATATTGAATGACAAATCTTTTAAAAATAAGAGATTTCTCCATCTTTACATTTTAAAATTTATATATCCATTAATATAAATCTTTCAAATTGATATTCCCTTCTATTAATTCATCTTAGGTAGTAGTGCAATAATTTATTTAACTGTTTTATTCCATTTTTCTCCTCCTATAGTATAATGCCTGTACAGTTATCTATAAGTAATGTATGGTACAATTTACAAGAATACCTTATATTATGTAACTTTTATTATTGTATATTATTGTGGTACAGGGGGTAAGGGTCTTGGATTGCGATAAATATTTCCTGTTGATTGCTGACTTATATCAGAAGAGTTACTATCCTCTGTCACAGAGTCTTTGTTGTCTGTATTTTGTGTAAGGCTTGGTGTGTAGAAGCCCCTGGCCACAATTGTTGTATCACTTGGGTAGTTGACAGTCTGTCCCAATGGCCTCATCTCTGTTTCTTGTGTTGTCTGCCTACTCTGTTTTGGTTGAGAATTGCAGTACTGAGAAGTATACATTTCTGGAAAAGATAGATTAATAAGCAAGTGGTGCAAAAGACATTATAATTAATATAAACTAAAAATTGTATATTATTCATTCATCTTTTTGTTATATTCAAAATAATCTAATTTCATTAATTTCTTGCTGTGGCCATATTTAACTGAAATGATTGTATATGATACCAATCAATAGATTGTAAAAAGAGAGAAAACTTGATATTGTAAATTTAATGCTTGGAAAAATACTTATGTAATATCAATTGTAAACTTTCAAAATAAGTTATTTTTATATGAAACTAGATTCATCCATAGAATATTTTGAATAAATGGTTTGAAAAAATCTTAAAACAGATTTGACAATAGGCAAAGATTTCTTTCTTAAAGAGAACAAGTTAATGCATCATCTTATTAGTTCAAAAAAACAATATTTGTTTAAAATGTCATACCTGCTGATTCTTCACTCTGTCCAATGTTTCTTAGACTTTTCTTTGATCTACTGTCAACAGAAGACAGATTTGGTGAGGGATGATTAAGATATTCCGTTGAATTGACCTGGTGGCTGTTATTTAGTCTATTATGAGATGTAGTTTCTTGTCTTTCCTAAATGTAAATCATAGTAAATCAGGATTATTATTTCTTAATATTATGTATGTATTAGTCTAGATGGAAATCATATATAAATTATGGCCAAATGTCTTAGAAAGAATATAAAACAGTATGTAATTTTTTAAAAGTTTATAAGACATTTAAGCATAAAGCATAAAGACTTGGAAAAATATATGATGTAAAAACTATTTAATGATGTGAACTTTCAATAAAAAGTATCTTTACAAAAGCTAATATTGTCAATCTAGTGGTTTATCTACTTTTCATAAGTGATGCTCAATCAAGTCTAATCAAGCATTTTTATCTCTTCTACCTTTTGTAGAAATAACAGCATTATTTGCCTAAAGGGGAACTTACTTTTAAGGAATGACAGATAACAATTTCCCAATTTTTCTGTCTCTATTTTTATGAAAGAGAACAAAAAATTCAGATCTCATTTCCTCACAAGAAACATTCATCAATAATAAAAGGTGTAGATCCCAAAATCTAAGGCATTCATCCTTTGACTCAAGTAGTCAAGTGTTCTTGAAAAATACAGTTTTTGAGTTAATTAACAAAGGTAGAATCCAAGACATGTACATTTTTTACCTGCTATATAGATAAGTGGCTGAATATATTACAGATATGTTTTGTATTAAATCATGAAAGAAAAAGCTGATATGCAGATTATCAAATGTAAAAAAAAGTCATCAAAATATATTCACCTGGTTCCGAGAGTC